>BMAV01019988.1:0-18711 GCA_019973955.1 Trichonephila inaurata madagascariensis
AAAATTTAAAAAAAAGAGCATATTTCAGGTATTCTTATGAAGGTAATTGCAATTTGCCCTCCCTCCCACACATCAATGCTGGACTTGCAAACAGCTTTTTTTGGAAAGGGGGATTTTCCCTTTTTGAGGTTTGAATTTTCCCCATTTGCAGCATGAGAAAACTGAAGGTTGAACTTATTTCCTATCAATCTATTTTTGTTCCATCTTGTAGTACCTCTCTTTTGAACTTTCCTTCACTGATCAAGCGAATGCATCATAATTGTTGTAAGGTATGATCTTCCCCTCTAGAAAGTCAAATAAATCGAGCATTTAATACGAAAAAAAAAAATATATTCCTAGATACCACGATTTCAACCCAAGCCTGGTCTCGTCTACCGTATTTCTTTTACTGTGTGCTGTTTACATCTGAAGTAAAGGTGGTCATAATGAGGCTCGATATTGTATACAGTGTCGTCTTGAAACTTTTTGAGGGCCTCAGGCATTATGCAAAATAAGCCCCACCTGTAACCCTTTTTAACTAACTTTAATACGTTGGCCAAAGAAACTCGGGACATCCCCGCGTTCTTCCTCTAAAAAACCCTATGTTTTTTGCGGCCCGAAAGGGAAAACTTTTCCCCCCAAACCCAAAAAGTAAAACGATGCATAGTCAAATAAGATAACCTTTAAAAGGATAAAAATTTTTTAGTGAGTAAAATGGAAATTTAGAAAGTTCAGTGTAGAAAGATAAAGTGTTGATCGGGGCACTTAAACCCAAAGCCCCCCCGCCACTATACCAAGGAAATAGCATTGTACAATCTTTGGAGAAAGTTTTGAAATAGCTGCTCTGAGTATTAAACCCAAGGTAGGAGGTTATATTCGAACGCTGAAAATTTTGAATCGAGATTAGGTGGATCAAATTGTTATATTGATAAGTGTCAATTGCGCGATCTGACAGTTAAACCCCTACTTTGGGTTTTTATTCCCTTAATATAAGTTTTTCGTATCTAAAAATTAAATTTTAAAAAAAAGTCTTTTAAAAAAATTCTCACATTCCAGAATACACCTTAACCCCGCTGAACCCACGACATGGTATCAACGTGGCTTGCCAATTTCCCAAATTTAATGGGCCGAACTCAAAATTTCCAAAAACCTGGTAAAAACCAACTCAACCGACCCCTTTTTCGAGTAAAAGAATGATGGTGATGGTGGTAAGCCTGGGTTAAACATGGGACGGATATGTTTGATAATGTATCCCCCCACTGTTGGCAGTTAAAAACCTCAAATCCCCAGTTTGGGAAAATATTTTTTCTTTAGCGTTAAAACTTTCGAATCATAAAAGGTAATCAAGAATAAGACGAGACTTCCCAGCCGAGATCTAAACCCCAGGAAATTTTGGGCCCTATTCTTTGAAACACCCCAGGCGATATGTATTCGATATATTTTCATTATGAAAAGGAATTACTACGTTTTTATTCTTTTCTATAACATTAAGTGAAGATAAGCCTTTAAGACTGTTTGTGGGTGGACTAAAATGGAAATGGGAGAAATAACAACTGATACCTGATGCAGTAAAATGTTCCCCAGAATGTATTGCTTGTTACTCATTCTCTAGTCACACAAAATAACATTAGGAAAAAAAATTTTAAAATTTTTTTTTTTTGTGCTTATTTTAATCTTCTCAAAAGCTTTTTTTTTTTCCCAAACAAGGCAAAATTTTTTATTATTTGCAAGCTTTTTTTTAATGGGTTCGCTGCCAAAAATGGCAACCCTGCTGATCTTTTTCCCTTAGAGGAACTATTGTCTTTAAGGGCTAATAACCTGTTGCCCTGCTTTTTCCCTCTCTGTTTTTCTTTTTTTTAAACCCCAACGCGAAGAAACTTCTTTCTTTTGCTCTTATTACTTCCTTCAAGCCCGGGGCGCTGAAATCCTCTCTAGTTCCGGACACATCTCTTCACTTCCTATACAGCCTGAGGAAATCTATAAACAGTTATGCGAAACCGATTGTTGTGGTAGCCGAATTCGCGTTATCAGCAAATATACGTGACACATGCATGCAGATGATATTCTTTTTTATTTAACTAACACCGATAACTCACAACCTTAATTGGAGTCAAAAGATATCATTTTTAAAAGCATAAATATGAGCCGAAGCTCAATTAAAAATGTGATATAATACAGTTTTAATTAAAACATATTTATGTCATTAAATACATTGTATTTCCTGGTTTCAATTTAAGAATAATGATATACAGAAGAGTTTTTGAGATTAGATCATATGGGATTATTTGGATGTTCATCTCACCAAAATAACTCTTTTGGGCTTAACCTAGAAAAAGGTCAGAAAAAGATCCTGAATGCTACTTTATAAATTTATTTATTCAAAAAAAAAAAAATAGATAAAAAGAGAATTTTTAACACTTTATTAATGACAATAATTTTCCATGAAAATGCATTAATTTAGAAACAAGATTATTTTTAAGACGAAACGTTTATAATTGTACCTTTATGGTTTCGTATAGTTTTGCCTTATGTTAAACACAATAAAAAAGAATTTCAGATTTATATATTTCTGAGCACAAAATAAAGTGTGTTTCATTTTGAATAAAAATTCTCCGTTTTTGTGTATTAGTGCAGTTTCAAAATGTTTAAGATATTAATTTTATAAATTATATCTCTATTAGTTTTGAAACATTAGGTGAAGTGCAATGCCGACTAAGTAGCCGGTTTCATGCGTTACTATGACAACCTTTAATCAATAATCAACGAATACTCGATTAAAAAAAACCATTACCAGAATATTCCTCAACAAGTAATATAAAAAAAAATTTCAAGTCAATTTCAAGTATGGTTTTGCAATCCTTTGTAAGATCTTACTTGGGGCCGAAAACCTGACTTTGCAGGGGGCCTAAATGTGCTCCGTTACTCCACTGTACGTAACCATAGTTACAAAGCAATCTCTCCTTTAGCTAGATGGCTAGTTGAACTGGGACTAGTCAACAGAAAATTTACTGCTGAAGCTTGATACATTGAAATAAAAAGTTTTGTCATATAAATCACATCTGCATTTGAAGTTTTAGATTACATAAACATTTAATTATGTTACATTTGAAATCCACCACTTCAATAAAGAGTTACAATGTTTTCATGGGAGAGCTTTGCCCAAACTTGAAAAAATTTAAAGGAGTTTCTTAGGGTTTTTCCTTTCCTTCTAAGGGGCTCTAACCTTCGGGGGCAACGAAGTTCAAGTAATTCAATCAAGAAACTAATTTCTCTCCTGACATTCTACCATTACAGCAATAGTTTCCAAAATTACTTGGAAATCTTTTTAAGTCCTCATCGATCACTGTGTTGAAATTCTCAATAATGTATATTAAAAAATGGGACTCACCTTCGCGATTTTGAATGTGTTTTTTTTTTTTTCTTCTTTTTACGAAACATGTTGCTTCGTGAAATGTGAAATGCCAATTTAAATATGTAGGGTGGGTTTGAGTGCATATTAAATATTATTATGGTATAATAAGGATACATTAATCTCTATCTTAGCTTGTTTCTAATTACAGCAAAACTAATGAATAAAATGTTTTAGCTGTAATTAACGTTAAAACAAGTAATATAAAAACACATTAAAAGTCCATTCCTACTTAGATCAACACAGAAAAATTTTATTTTAGCAACTTTTTATTAAAAAGTTACAATTAATATAAATATGTATATACATAGGACAAAATCACAATATTAAGTGGAGATTCATTTTTATCATCATTAAAGTATCGTATTGTCATCCAAAACAATCGTGTCTATAAAATTTCAGTTCAACTGAATGCTTTAAAACGTGAGATAAAACCCTTTCAAGTTTTGACACAAGTCTCCAAACTGGTCACTAAGTAGCCAAAAATGATGCCAACGTGGCTGTATTAGTAATTCTTTAAATAATTTGTTTTAATCAATTAATTTTTACTAATTATAATTAAATTATTGTATTTTCATCCAAAATAATCTTTTGTATAAAATTTCAGCTCAATTGAGTGCTTTAAAATGTATTTTATTAACGATTGAAAATTCCACCAAGATAAATAAATAAATAAATAAATATAGAGAGAGAGTGTGAGTAAATAGTAGGAATTGAAAAAAGAGAAATTGCACATATATACTTAATTGAAGTGTCAAACTAAATTAATTGAAAAATTTTCAAATGATTGTTTTTTCCGCCATGTTTTTGATGAGTTAGGTTTCTGCGTTTATCATAATTTATATTTACATCATAAAAATAAAAATACTGATTATATTAATCCAAGACAAAAGAATAAATTCCCTAACTCAATGAGGCAACAAAAATTTGAGCTTTGAGATTTTAAAAAAATTGGTTCTTAGGTATTAGCGTCATCGCTGCCAAATTGAAACCACGCGAATCACGCCATTTTCCACCAAATCTGACTGATAGGTATTTTTTTTATATATAAAACAAGTTAGAATCCTTGTTGAATATGAAAGTGTGATTCACTTGGCGCCAATTTGGTTGCGATGACGCTATACGTAAGAAACAAAAAAATCAATTCAATTTAATTCAAGTTTCAATGAAAAATAACTTTTAGAGGTTATAAAAAATAAATCTTTAAAAAATTATTATCCTATAAAAATCACGTAGAACTCAGTTTTTTTGTAATCTGTTGAAACCATTTATTCATCTATTAATAATTATTACCTGTTTCTCAGTCAATTCGTACGTAGGTAATTATGACTGGTAACTAACTGTGTTCTACACGAAAAAAATAAAGGGGTCAACAATGGAATTCTTATCTTAGCTTAATTTATAATTTTGTTTGCTTCAATACATTTAAAGTTCAGCAGTTTCACTTATATTATTCCAAGTATTCAATATAGTTAAGCCCAAACTCTTAATGAAACAATACAAAATATAAAACAAAGAAAAATAAAATAAGGGTTTACAAAATAAAATTTCCTGCACTATGGATTAGTAGCGTTCTTTTAAAGTCAAAATATTTTTAAATGTATAAAAGACATATTTTTGAGTGCCAACTAGATACACCAGCTCAAAATATATTTTCAACTTTATCTTCTAAAATATTAGTCTGGGGATACCTTGCAATGAAAGTTAATCCTTTGTTGATGAGAACAGGTTCATTGTGTGTTTATAAAAACAATATCATTCTTTTCACAGAAATAAATACTTGTCTACTTTCGCTATTTCGTTCGAAAATACTGGGAAATAATTGAACTAATCGGATTAATGATGTTTTGAAACATACTTAGAATTTTTTCACTTTCTTTATCTTTCTGAAACCACTCTGTGAACTTCGATTAGAAAGAATTTTCCGTCTCAACCAATTTCGACTGGAAATTCCAGAAACACATTTTCAAAATGAATAAAGAATGATTCATGTATCGTGAACGAAAGCTATTATTTTTTCATTTCTTTGGCTCTGCAGATTTAGTTTTTATATGATTGTTGAATTAATATGAAATATGCAAACTACGCATCTTACAAAACTTTTTTATGTCCAACTTTCGAAATGAACAATTTACAAATGGAATTTCTTTCTTTTTTTTCAATTTTTCGTTTATTAAGTTTTAAATTTTATTCCGGCACAAATTTTATTTTAAATTTTTAAGAAATTTATAAAAACAAATTTGTATATTATTTAATTCATACTATAGGGATACCTTTATTTATTCACCTTAAATACTAATTAACATCCTAAGCTAAAATTAAATTTAAAATTTAAAAATAGGTCTTATAAATTCGGGAAAAAAATCCAGAAACATGTGTGTAGTGCTATATAATTCAATACATAAAAAATTAAATTTAAAAATTTAATTAAACTCTCTCTTGACTATAAAATGAGTTTTGATATGCGTTTAACTTTTGCATATGCTATAGGCACTATTTTAAACTAACTTTAACAAACTTTAAACTAACCACTCCGCATCATATCAGGTTTGCAACGTACAGGTATAGGACAAAATAATAAGAGCACCCATTTAAAGATGAGACTCATTTCGACCATCCAATAAACGGCCACCACGTGTCCCCACAGTGTGTCCTTAGGGAACTGCAGGAAAATTTAAAGGGCAGTCCAAATATTTTTTCAGTTTGAGAGTTTCATGAGAAAATTCTATTGTTAGCAAAGCAAATTTTTATGTCCCACCTCTTCTACGGGAAAAAAGGCATGGCCTTGCTGGTGCGCCCGTGTTCAGAACAGCCAATTCTGTGGGCATTTCAAGGAACACTCTGCCAAGGGTTATGACAGCTTAAAACAAACCTGGATAAGGTGTTTTCTGCGAAGCACAACAGTGGGCGAAAGTCAAAGTTGAAGGACTCTGACAGACGGGGGGGTTGAAAAAGGGGTATTCCCCTAAACCCAAAACTAAAAGCCACAGATAACGTCCCAGAGGGAACCCCTTCAGAATCCCGTATTTATGAAAACTTTTTCAACGGGGGTTAACCCGTGAACATTCATGGCAGAGTAGCAATTCCAAAACCGTTAGTTTCGTCACGGAATGCTATGAAAAAGGCAATAGTATCGGGGGAGACCCACATTTACACATCGGGAATGTGAAAAATTCATCATCTGGTCGATGGTCTCATTTCATTATTCCCCCCCCATCGGGCGTATGTTCGCCTGAAGAACACCGTCAGAAGCATTTCGTGTTGACTGCCTGGTTCCAACCGTGAAACATGGAGGGTTTCCGGTAGCGGGGTAAATTTTCCCGGATTGGGATCTCTCGTTGCCGTGAGGGGTAAAATCCCACGCGACCATTATCAAAGTCTTCTCGCACATCATCTTCACTCTATGCTTCAGACTTCCTTTTCGGAAGAATGTCCTGTGTTCCTAGATGACAACATGTCCAGTCTTTTGTGATTTTCTGAAATACGTTACCATTATCTTATTTACAACCCCTTGTTGGCATATTAAAAAAGATTGCATATCTATGTACGTTTATATACATTGAAGTGCCACTGAATTAGGAATACCTAACTAGTAACGAGTTGTGCCTCCTCTGGCTTTGATAACGGCTACCACACGACGAGGAATAGATTCAAAAAGTTTCTAGAAACGTTCCACGAGAATGACTTGCCAAATATTGGCTAAACCGTCCAAAGATTCATAAATTCGTTGGTGCTTTTGTGGCCTTCAAAGCCTTGTACCAAAACATCCCAAAGAGGCTCAATAGGATTTAAGTCTGGACTTCCACGTAGCCAGTTTATGACAGAAAAGTCAGAGGAATGCTCATCCAACTATACAGTAGCCAACCGGGGGTTTTTAAAAGGGAAAGGGGTTTTTCTTGTGGGAAAAACCCAAATTTCGTGCGGATTACGAACGATAAGCGGATGGAGGTGATCACCCAGCAACTCTACGTACCGAATTAAATTTGGGGGGGTTTTAAAAACCCAAAAACCCAAACAGTGTCAAAAAAAAAATACCCAAGACCATGATTGGCCCACCCCTTGTACAGTTCCAACCTGCAGGATCCATGGCTTCATGAGTCGAACCCATATTCTCACCCCTCACGTTGGCGTTAAGTGGTTATAATCGGCCTCCCATGCTACCGTTTCCAGTCCTCTACAGTTCCTTTGCCTCTTGACAAGACGTGCAACCCAATGGTAAAAGCATTGAAAACCTTGATCCGGCTTCGAAACCCATACAGTGAAGGGGGCGTTGCTCATACTTTTACTGACTGTACGCTGTTACCTATTCAACTGGATGGCAATTTGAGCTAATGTTTGGCTAAGTACAATCCCCAGAGCCTTTTCTCACCCCCACGCACCCTTTTGCTTTTGCCCGATCGCAGTTTTTTTAAATTTTATTTTGGTATAACTCTTAACTATCGCCCGAAAATCCGTCGCGATTTCGGTTGAATGTCCCTACGTCGCCCCCCACAATTTGTCTGCGATCGAAGGCGTTAAATCGGGCGTTTACCCTACTGGAATTTCCCAACAACTTTAAACCCCAAATACGCTCTATATATGCAGTGCCCAAAGCACCAAAATTTTTTCATACCCTTTTGCCATCCCCAATTCAATGGCATTTCGTGTATTAACAAATTGAAAAATATCGAAAATTATTTGGGAGGGAATAAGCCCTAGATATAATTCAATTATTAGCACAACAGAATTTTGCTTTCTGAGGTCATGGGGAAAATTACTATTTAAAGGAAAATACAAGAAATATTTTGGCATTTGTTGACCCAGTTTTATGTGAACAATCAGGAAGAATAAATGTATTACCACAAATTTGTCACTGAAAATTCAGAATGGTATTTTTCACCGTCTCAACCAATCAAAAAAAGCAAGCTTAACACTTGTATCTTTTTACAGCTGCCTGATTTTTTTCCACATATAGATAAAACTTGTCAAATTATTAAATTTGTATTTTTCTTGGCAACAAAGGGGAAAATCGAAAAAACTTTTTACTGCTTTAGAAACCAAAAAAAAACTAGAAGAAATCCCGCATGATTTTTTAAAAAATTAGAAAAACGGATTATTTTAAAAAATTGCAGGAAACAGGCTTTGTTTTTGGGGGCAGAAAAGCTGTTGTTCAAAACAGCATTAACAAAATAAATCCTGATGAGAATTTTTCAAGGAGTTTGGGGGGGGGCACTTTTTTAAATTTTTTTGATTTGGCGATTTTTATCTAAATGTCAGGGTGGAAAATTTAATTATTCTAAAATAAATAATAAAAAATTCGAAAAAAGTACCTTGGCGATCAATTTTAGTCACCAAAAAAAGAAAAAAAAAAAAATTCTCCAAGGGCCCCCCCCTATACACAACCGAAATTTGTTTGAAGTTTTTTTTTCTGAGATTTTAATTACTTCTATTGCTGTAAGTTCAATGTTTTTTTTTGGTTGCCTAGTTGTTATAAACACAAGCTCGTGACCGGTTTTTAAAGTTCAGTCCCAGTTCCCGAAGACCCGTCACATACAGGGGCTGATGCATGCTAATCTGTCGAGGCTCAAAGCCCTACCGTTGGCGGGGTAATTTGGAAGGTGCTATCTCAGGTGTTATTTGACCGAGGTTCGAAATTATGAGATCCATCACTAATAGCCCTCGTGATGCTTTATAGTGCGACATTAATCAAGCACATAACAGCTTTTGGAAACTATCAATTTTTGTTTAATATGTTCCACTCTGATGGGATTTTTTATTTTCGACTATAGTCACATTAAAAAAAACAATGTAGAATTCATTTAGTACAAGGGGAAAAAAGTATGACCATTGTAAAAAAAAAAAAAAAAAATCAACCTACTTAGCAAAAAAAAAAATTTTATTTTAGCTACTTTTTTTAAATAGCAACAATCAATATAAATAATGTATATCTGTGACAGAATCACAACATTAAGTGGAAAATTTTTTATTAATTATGTTAAAAAGTATCATTGTCATCCAAAACAATCGTGTATAAAAAATTTGTTCAACTGAATTTTTAAAATGTGGGGAAAAAATTTTAAAGTTTTGACACAAGTAAAAAAAGATCCAACGTACTTATTTGAAATTCTTTAAAAAATTGTTTTAATAAATTTAAATTTTTATTAATTTTAATTAAATTTTTATTGTCATAAAAAATAATCATGTATATAAAATTTCAGCTCAATTGAAGGAAAATGTATTTTATTACCGATTGAAAATTCCTCCAAGATAAATAAATAAATAAATATAGAGAGAGTGTGAACTAATAGTAGGAATTGAAAAATAAGTGAATCCACGCATTCTCTGAGCGAAAGAAGAACAATGCGGGGAAAATAATGGGGATATTACAATTACGCGATTAATTGAAGTAACATAGTTCTGATTTTTAGAAATTGCATACGTGGTCTTAGGGAAAAGTTTAGTGTCAGCCAGTTGATGGGGGGGGGGGAACACAAATAAACTATTTAGGTATTCCTTTTCTAAGAGTAGAAAATAAATCTTTCAGCATATTGGATTTAAATCTTTAAATTGGGAATTGAAAAGAGACTGATATTTAGAAAAAAATGGTACTTGTAATTAAGATTTAAAGAGAACATATATAAGATAAGAATTTAAATAAGTGTTAGCTGAAAGAGTTG
The DNA here is from genome assembly GCA_019973955.1 of Trichonephila inaurata madagascariensis. NCBI lineage: Eukaryota > Metazoa > Arthropoda > Arachnida > Araneae > Nephilidae > Trichonephila > Trichonephila inaurata. Next base: position 10,045 of record BMAV01019988.1, read on the forward strand.
CTATACACACACCCATGTGTATAAAAAATACTTCAAGTGTCTTTTCCAACGAAGTATTTCTCTACTATGCAATTATATTTATTGAAAATTTACAGCTGTAAAAAAATTTTTGCTAGAAGAAGAATTAATTGAAGAGTTCATAAACCTGTAATATTTACAGAAAGAAAACTGAATTATTCTGTTCGAATTTAACAATAATCGAAATAAGTTATACTTTGTTTGATTGTGTGATTCTACAAAAAGACAATCAAAGAATACCTATTTTTCTCTTTGTGATAAAGTCATAAAAAAACAGAGGAATGCATCTTAAACATATATTTTTGTTACATAAAAGTGTACTTTTGAAACATCTGCCTCAAACCAAAAACTTTATTCTTTATTCGTTATAGTCGCCCTTTTTCCAGAATCAAAGGGGGGATATTAAGGCGTGAAAATGTTTTTTTTGTTTGTCATTAAATCAAACTTTTAACCTAAGTTTGAGTTTGGTGTATAATGCCCATGTTCAGCTCCCGGGGGTTTTTGGCGACGGACCACGTTTTTTGAACCTGGTCAAGTGACGTGGACGCCCCGAGCTCCCCTCTCTAACTAACACCAAAAAGGAGGACACAGCTCTCGACAGATTTAACGTGCACCCGCTGCCCTACACGGGGGGTCTTTAGTGGTTTTGGGGCCAAACTCATGACATGCCTCCCCTGGTCCGATACCTTAACCCGGGCTCCCGCAGCCCTTTTTTAAACCCTATTCGAAATAATACAACTTAAACATCGCTAAATTATATTTTAATCCGTTTTTTATTAGTTTAATTTTATATTGATAATTCATTGTCCAAGCAACCCAACTGACTGCTGCCTTCCAACGAAATTAGTAGGGCTGCGGTAATGGTCAAGGTATCGGATCATGGGGCATTCTGAGTTCGGCCAGTACCACAAACACCCGCCGTGTGGGGTACATCCGTTAAATCGCGGGAAATGAAAGTTCCCCTTGGTTCTATTTGGGGGGGATCCAGCCATTTGTTTAAACCCCATTTCAAAATTAGTTTTCCGTAAAGCCCCGAGCTGAACGGAAAAAGGGGTTATCACCCTTACTCATGAAATTTTTAATAGTTTCGGTGCCAAAATAAACGGGTGGAAGACATGTGAAAAAATATCTTGTAAATTTCGGTCAAAAGATTAAAATTTTGGTTTTGGGGAACTTTTTAAAAGGCGGGGATTTTCTGGAAAAACCTTTTAGTCCAAAATTCCCAGCATGAAAACGTCTCTGATTTCTCAAAGGGGCAGGATAACCTGACGGGTCTTTAGACGACTTTCACCATTTAATCCCGGAAACTTTGGGCTGGTATTCTCGTTTAATTACAGCCATCCCCCTCAAAAAAAACCGATATGCAAATTGTTAGAGTTTTATAATATTGATTTGGGAATTATAAAAGGGAAAGGGCGGACATCTGAATGCAGGACAAAGGGGATTTTTTTACCCAAATTGTGTTATTTAAAGGAATTTTTTTTTAATAAAAAATTTTGGGTTGGTTTTGGGGGGAAAATTATTGGGTAAAAAAACATTTTTTTTTTTTTTTGGGGGGGCACTCCTAGAGCTTCCCTTTTTTAGTTTACTTTTGGTTGAGAGACTAGTACAATTGAATAATAATAAATTAGATTTATCAGGGAAGGTTCTGGTCATGCTTCGTTCCCCCCCCATCTTTTTGGTAGGCAGGACAGCGAGGAAGCGACTTCGGGGAAGTTGCCCCAAAATGAAAAGTAAATTCCACCTTTAAATTTAAAAATCCGTTCACTCTAAGGCGGGTCCTCAAAATCAAAGGCCCCAATGGAATTAGGATTTGTACCTTACAACATTAATTAAAATTCTATTTTATTATACTTTTATACATTAGGTGAGGAACATATTTTATCTCCTGCATTCTTTTAAATTTTTTTCATAATTTGCATCATAAATATTTCAAAATAAAAGTGACTGATCACAAAAGACAAGAACAAAATTGTATCCAGCTTAAAAAGTCATGGCATGTGTCTGCGAAAAAATGCTGCCTTTGCAGTTTTCTAATAAAAATCTTGGTTTGTGTTGTTACATTTAATGATAGCGTTGTATAAAACAATTAAAATATTTAATAAACAATGAGAGAGAGAAATAGGTTTTAAAGAGAGAGATGTGGTACAACATCTCTCAGAACAAAATATAATCTATATATATATATATATATATATATATATATTATTTTTATTTTACTTTTTGCAAGACTTTTCGAAAAGATCTTTGTATTTTGTCAAACGTAACCTCGTTCTCAGTTGATCCTCTTACGCGCGTGCCCTCTATCTCTCGATCTGAGGTTAAGGCTACGATTGTAAATCGAAAATTGTTTAATGGAATCTTTATACTGTCAGTGAATAGGATGGCAGGATAAGTGCATGTCTTTAAATATAGGATTTATTTAAGCAATTTCCTTATTAAGTACTACATTTGTATTACTTTTCATTAGTTAATTTTCGTAGGATTGAATATTGTTTCATTTCCATAGTGTGTTGTTTTTCGTATACAGTTCTTAATAGAAAAAATTTATTTTCATCTCTTCATCATAAAATCAAATGTAGGAAATTTTACAGTCATTATTAACCAAAGCTAAAGATGTGTCACTTCAAGAAGTTTTATAAATGATAAATTAAATAGTTAACACTAAGAAAAAGTACTATGCTTTTTGCATAATTTTAGTATGGTTAGTAGAGTGTGGATCGAAAGTATTTTAAGAATTTCAAACACTATACCTATGCGGAAAAGATGTTCTCTTGTATAAAGATTAAGGGAAAAAACTATTTTTATGTTAAGTACTACCACAAAAAAAGAAGAATGGAGTTTATGTATTTATACTTTTTAATGGTAAAAAGTCAAAGTAATTTTTGCTAAACAAAACAAGCACTTTTGTATTTTTTAACATTTGTTGTCCTGAGAGGACGTATGCTAAATAGCTACAAGAGAAAAACATCAGGTACATCAAGCAGTCTCTTTATAGCATTAAATTCTTTTTAAAAGTTTACTGACGAAATGGCACTGCGCGATAAAAGGAAGAAGGCAAAAAGCTTGGAACAGGCTGTTGCTATGGAGCGGGGGAAGAGAGATTGGAATTATGAAATATCGTAATGTATATGTCGCAGGAAAAGGAGGAAATTAGGACTTTCATTGAACCCCGATTCACACAAGATGTTAAAATAACGTCTCTTTGAGGTCATTTCCCTTATGTTGTTGTTGACATGTGTTTTTTATTCTGGGAACATATGAAATACAAGTGAAGAAGAACAGAAAGCATGCAAGCATATAGAAGAATATACACATTTATTAATGATGATGATGATCCCAGCATATAACAAGAAGGGGTGCGCTACTTTCCTTTCGAGATGGGAATCCATTACAGACGAAAGACCGACTTCTTTCCGAAGAAGATACAACCATGTCTTACTCGGGATTCGAACCCAAACCCACTCGGTTACAAGCCGAGGGTCATAGCCATCATACTGGCTGGGCAACATTTCCCTTATGTAAGTGATTTTATCAAATCCCCGAACTGTTTTAGTGAAATGATGAAATGAACAAGTCAGCCATTTTTATTAAAGATATGGGGTTGATATTTAGGGGATCCATAGTACTAAGTATATGTGGTTAGGAAGTACAAGGACTCGATCCCCAGGTGTCTCCCCCTCCCCTATCCCTTAGGGACTTCCTATCATCCCTAAGGGATAGGATCAATTGACGGAAGAAGTTAAAATAACGTCTCTCTTCGATGTCATTTCCATGATGAAAGTAAGGGATTTTATCAAACCATGAACTAGTCAGAATTTGCATTGGCAAAATGATGTCCAGGGAGAGGGGAGACACCTGAGGGGTTGAGTCTTTGAACTTCCTAACCATACAGGTAGTACTATCGATCCCTTAAATTTCAACCCCATATCTTTAAGAAAATGGCTGACTTGTTCATTTCATCATTTCATTCGTTCGGTTTTATCGATCATTCTTACCCCTAAGAGAAATGACCTCAAAGAGACGTTATTTTAACATCTTGCGTGAATGGATCATCTCCCTTAGGGATTCGATGAAAATCTTAACTTCATCATTTTCCTGCGCGACATACACATTGTACTATTCACTCCACACACACACACTCACGCAGTACTCACTTATCAATGATCATCATTTTGTGTTGTGAATATTGCAAAAAAAAATTTTTTTTTTGTTTCTAAAACTAAATAGTTTTAGAAACAAACATTGATAAGTGAGTACTGCGTGAGTGTACTCTCTTATCAACTTATCACTTATTAAAAATCTTAATTTTGTTTAAATAAAATTAAGATTTTTCCTATTTTTTCGAAAATCTAACCCCTTTGTGGCAAAATTAAATTTTGAAATTATTATTTTTTAATGATTCAATTCCTACTATTAGTTCACACTCTCCCTATATATATTGTTCAAATATTCAGTCGTTCATAAAATTCTTTTTTAGTCATCCACTTAAGTTCAAATACAATTTTTTAAATTTGTAGTGGATAACACTCGGTGTTGATATAGTTTTTTTCAAATATTAATTCATTAATTAAATTAAAAAAAAATGAATAAACAGTAATAAACAAAAAATAATAGTCCAACAACCTACATAAAAAGGAAAATCGTTCGTTGTGTCCCTGCAGCGCAATGGATTGCGCACTTAATATTATAATTCTGTCCTATGTATATACATATTTATATTTCTTGTAATTATTTGATAAAAAGTAACTAAAATAAAGTTTTTCTTTGTTGCCCTAAGTAGGAATTGACTTAAAATTCTTTTTTTATTACTTGTCAATTATTTTTCTCTTAATTTCAGTACTATAGAGCAGTGGTCCCCAACCCCCGGTCCATGGATCAGGTACTACTGATCCGCACAAGAAACATTAAATTATTTCCATTTTATTTACTGTGGTACATTTTTCTCGGTTTTGGGGTAATTTTTGGGAAAATCACTTTATATTGATTTTTAGTGTATCTATATTTTATTCTGAAAGCACACTTAAATACACACAATTAAAATAAAATTATTAAATCAAAACAATCTAAAATATAAACAATCAACGTCCTCCCCCTCAGCGGGCCGCGGTAAAATTATCCGACGTTGACCGGACCGCCGCGCTAAAAAGTTTGGGGAACACTGTTATAGAGCATCTTGTAGACATAGGTAGGTTTCGATAATAACATGTTTTTTTCCCCCTCCATATATATAACCATGATCCACACTAATATATAGTTTGAACGAATTTTACGATATATACTGTAGCTTTGATTTAAATTATGTTACAAAACATTCTATCTTTGAATATTACTTAAGATGGATAGTCACAGTACTTTAAGTTTTATAAAGTACTGAAAAAATGTTAGGAATTCTCTGTAAAAAGTTTTAAGAAATTATAATCCCAAAAATATCTGTCATAACCTTGTTTTTCATAAAATAAATCTTCTTTCTTTATAATATACCTATCTAAAAAGAAAATTATATAGTCACGTTTTACTATCAATCTTCCCCCTACACTATAAAAAGAATAAGTAATACATCGGGAAATAAATCAAAAACTTGACTCTTTTATCCTTAAAAAATTTTTAAAAATAAAAAGATATTTTCAGCAATATAAATTTATTAAATAACTGTTTTTGTAGGGCATTATTTTTCATTTTTTAATTCTGAAATCTGCTAATGGGGTCGAGGATGTAAACTTTTTTGTCCAATAAATATACTAAAAAGGAGTGATTATGAGGGCAAAAACGCAGGTTTAAATCATTATTCGTTGTGAAAAAAAATAGTTTCCCATCCAAAAACTGTCTTGAAAATATCAGATTATAGGGTTTCTCTTTTTTGGATGAAACTGTTTAAAATTTTTTTTAAAAAGGGGATCTTTTCTTAACCCGGGAAGTGTTCCTTTCGGGAAAAAATTGCAAAACAAAAAAATCACGGCAAAATTTTCCCCGGGGGAATTATTTGGAAAATGTAATATTTCAAAATCGTCACTAGTTAAAGGGTACTCGAATACGTAAAAGTCCCATCTGAAAGTTTATTATCCCGGGAAAGTCAAATATCCGGACCAGTTTTTTCTTTTTCCCCAAATTTCATGCTGATATGAATATGTTTTTGAACAGTGCAATGCTCAACAATTTTTCGCGTGAGGCCAAAGTGACGGGGAAAAACCCAAGGTAAAATTTTTTTTGGGTTTTGTGATTTGGAATAAGCTGTGGCCCCGATTTAGAAGGCAAAAAAAACTTCAATGACGAACAAGGAGGAGAGAAAAAGATGGAAACCTGGATGGCGGTGCTGAAGACTGTCGATTTCAAATGTAAATGATGAGAAATTGTGACTTCCATACGGAGAATCAACAATGTCGACGACGAAACGATGAAGACGAAGACAACAACGAAAGTAGCAAGGGTCCATCAAATGCTGACTCGTTTTCTGCGTTAGAGACAGCTATGGAGTGGTACGAACAACACATACAATCAGAATGCTTCAAGAGAATTAGAGATTTTAATTATTTTCCACAATAAAGATAAAATTGCGGCATTTTGCACCTATTTTGTTTTTCTTCAAGCACGTTTCCCGTATGTGATGATTTTCAATATTCGTATAGCGTCCGGTTTCATATACTGCATGTATCGCATTCGGTTTTCGGTTATCCGAACAATCGCGTACCCGAACGGTGTCCGGTCCCAATTAATTCGGATAAACGATGTTCCACTGTACCTTAAAATGATCAATTTTGATTAAAACACACATGTTTGCCTTTTTTTTTTATTTAATTGAATAGACTTTTTAAACTGTCGTTCGTCGCTTTCCCCCTTTATGTATCAGTGTGACGTCGCGGTTTCCCAAGACTTTGAACATCCCTCCCCGACTAAATATTCTTGATCAAAATACATGCTCCAATAGAGTTTTCATTGGAATATTTAGTGATCTAGTCTGGGAACACCCAAATTTTTTTTCCACGAGGCCTTTCAGAGTCTGAAAAAGGAAATCTCAACGTTACATAAAAAACTCCACGGATCCCCCTGAGATTCTGTGGCCCCTCAAGGGTCCTCGGACCAAATAACCCAATAGAATAATTTTTTGGCTTTTCAAAACATATATTATTTTGTTTCTATGTTGAAAAAAGGTCAGTGGGGTGAAAAGGGGTGAATATTAACGTCTATGTTCAGCTATTAAAGGGGTTTTTAGTGACGGATCTCGAAATTTTTTGAACCATGGTTAGAACGGGGCGACATCAGATACCCCCCTTCTCTTAAATTCCGTACCACCCCCCAGGGGAAAGACGTTTGAGCTCTCGAAAAATTTTAAAAGCATCCTTCCTATCCGGTGGGTCTTCAGTGGTACGGCTCCAATTTTCATGACACGCCAGTCATAAACCCCGTTACCTTGACCACTGGTTACCGCGGCTAACATAGAGGCCGAATTACAATAAATTACATAAAGTTAGAAAGATTGGAAGTGGGTATTTTATATACCAGAAATGGGTATTTAAAATGTTCAAAATCTTTCAGTTGTTAATTTAAGATATTATGAATGTATTTCTATGAAACTTTTTGAACCTGATACTTATATTTTTTCTAAGGAATGTACTAAAATAATTTTTACTGTGTATCAGTGGCGTAACGGAGAACATTTGGGCCTCCCTGAAAAGTCAGGGCTTAAGCCCCCAAGTTAAATTTTACAAAGTGTAGTTACTTGATGGCAGTCAGACTTTGGTCCTTCCCTCTCATGGTGCGGGGGTTGCGGGTGTGTACGTTATGACACTGATGTGTATAAATATTTTTTGAGTTATGTCCTATATGGTTTCAATAATAGTATCATAAGCATGCCATATTTTTATTATAGTTTTTATTCAAACAGCTTTAAACTTTTTGCTTTTAATAAAACGTTAAAATTTTAATACATTATCTAGATAATTGCATGGAGTTTATTTCGGTAATACTTTCATTTATATCAGTTTATTACTGTATTCTATAATTGCAAAAATTTCACTAACATAAATTTAGATTTTATATATTAATTATTTCTAATTAAGTACTATAATATTTATTGATGTCAATACCTAAAGAAGTATTTATAATGTATTAGTATGCCACTTTTTTTTAAATGAACATGTTCGGATACCTTAACGATTTTTGATACTTGATTTCTTTTAATTTCTCTTCGTACGTTTCCATAGTAACACAGAAGAGTAACTGAAATGTTTGAAATAAATCTATAGTTTACTAGATAAATTATAATTAAGCCTCTTTGTACTTGTATTATTTAGGATAAAATAACAAATATTTAGTTAAGGCTGGACAGTATTTTGAATTTTTAGAATATTATGAAAGATGTATGACGAACTTTTTGTAAGTCTAACGCAATACAAATGGATCCCGAGATTTAGCTAGATTCTACTTAAGGAATTTTATGATTTAAAGGGGGATCCGACCGTTCGCCGGAACCTGATTTTAAAAAGGGATAAATGGAAAATTTCCCCGTATTTAGTGTCATTAGATTAAATTATTATAAAAATTTTTTTAAGGACATTTTGACAAAAATTAATTTAAATACACTATTTCGGCAAAAAAATTTAAATTAGAATAATTTTTTTTTAAAAAACCTCCTTATTTGAAAAATGCTTC
>BMAV01019989.1:0-29204 GCA_019973955.1 Trichonephila inaurata madagascariensis
ATAGCTATCAACACAAAAATTTTGGCATTTATGTACTGTATAAATATTATAAGAATATATTAATTAAATTTTTCAATACAATCCTTCCCCCAACTGCAATTTTCACTAAAATTTCACTAAATTAATTTTTCCCAAAAATTTAAATTTTTAAACTTTTAAAAACTTTTTGGGAATTCTTTTTTTATTCCCCTTTCTAAAAAAATGTTTATTTAATTGAAATTTTATATATTTAAAAAAAAGTGCTCCGGTAGTCACATCCCCTTAAAGGGAACAAATTTCATCATTTTGATAACCCCCAATCACACGGGACCCAAAAGACATAGTCGTCACAGAATGGCTATGTCCCAATTATAAAAAAACTTTTGTTTAATTGCTGTTGAAAGAAAAATGTGAGGAATTTAGAAAAGTTATGCAACTTATAAAAATGCTTTTTTTCGAAAATTGTGGGTTAAGGAACACATGAATTTAAATATTTTCCAAAGTAAATATCAAATTTTATTTTAATGTTACATCGATATTCAAACAATTAAATTGAAATTTTATCTTTTTGCGTTGAAATTGGTTAAATTACTGAAATATTGTTAACTTGCATGGGCCCAAAAAAAAATCCCTTTTTACGAATTTTTTTTTTTGGTTATTTGAAAATTTACGAAAAAATACCTAGAATGCCAAAAAGCAATCATTCCACACCTTTTTGGGGCGAGGGAGGGGGAAAAAAGAAACGGACATGGGATGTTTTATTTTATTACGTCCAGCTGCAAAGATCGTTGTTTTGTCGGGGGATCATACAGGCGGAAGGAATGCATAGAGGACCGGATGGTGGTCAACAAAGACCCTTATCAGAAACAGGGTTCCTATTAACTTTCAGGGGGAAGTTTTGCTTGAACAATAGAGAAGGGTCGCTTTATCTTAGAGGTCAAATGCGACGCAGTACCCGTTTGCAATATAGGGACGTTTCTTCCGCCGAAGAGGCAGTAATTTTTTAAACCCCCCTCCCCAACGGTTTTTCATCGTATTTTAGCAGCGACAATAATAAACGGAAAGGGGTTTCAAATCAAAACTGTAATTTCTTTTTTTTGTCTTAAACCATAGGTGTAAATTATGACCGTTTAAGGACAACATTGAAAAAATAAAATAATAAAATTGCTGGGCAAACCATGCAATATTTTTTAAAATATTGAAATAAAAATTAACTCTATATAATTTTACTAAAATAAATTAACTTTTTTTTTTTAAAATTTTTTTAAAAATTTGAATTAATATTTGGGTACAATATTTTTTTAAATTTTTATAAGTTTCGTTTCATTTATTTTTGGATTTTATAAAGGCGAAAAACCCAATTTTAAAAAAATGGATAATTCTTTTGTTAAAAAGCAAATCGATGTCGGGGTCAATAAGAGCTTTAAAAAATTAAATAGCATTAATTTTAATAATAAAATTTTGGCTTTTAAAAAAGCTATAAAATTTTTAAAATATTCCCAAAATTTCGATTAGAGATAACTGCTTTTTTTAAGAATAACATTAAAACTGCGTTTGTATTTGAGTAAATAAATTTTAAAAACGAAAGGCAAGGGATTAAAACATTTGAATTTGACTTTTTTTCTTCCTATAGTAAATGTGGTATGGCAGTTAAAAAAATTATATGTATCTTCGTTATCTCGTTTTTCCCCTTGAAACAATTTTACAAGAAAAAACATTTCGAATAATTAAATATTGATTAAAAAAAACTATTTATGTATAAACTATTTTTATATATTTTAAATAATTAAAAAAAGAGTACAATTGTACTAATTTTAATAAAATTTTAGAAATTATATATCACACTAATGTGTACTTTTTGTGGAAGTTTTAAGAAAAAAATAGAAAGTTTAGAAATTTTTAGAAATATTCCCAAAATTTCAGTTGGAAAAATAGCTACATTTTTTAAAATAACATTAAAAAGCATTTGTATTAGAAGAAATAAATTTTTAAAAAGGAATGCAAAAAGGGTTTAAAATTTGAATTTGACTCTTTTTCCCCATAGTGAATTGGAGTGGTGTAGAAAGAATGATATACCTTTTTTTTCGTCACCTTTACCAAATTTAAGGATAACTTTTTCATTAAATATTTACTAAAAAAATTTTTTAAATTTTAAAAAAAATCTGAAAAATGTAAATAAAAATTATTCAAGAAAGTAGTTAATTTTAGGGTTGCAATATAAATTAGATGATCAAGTGATCCTGTAAAAAAAAGACATAATTTGATATTAAAAAATAAAAAAATTTAGGGAAAAATTGAGTGCCAGTGATAAAAATATTTTTTTTTTTATAAAACATGCTTCAAAATAATCCAAAAAAAAGCTTATAAAAAACGATAATCCTTGCATAATTAATTCAAATGAATTATTAAAAGGGCAACAACTAAAAAGGAAAAAATTTTATTAATCTTTCAAAAAAAAACCCCAAAATTAAAAAAAAAGAATAAAGTTTTTAAATTTTACTGAAATAAAAAATTTTTAGTAAAATATATATATATTATTTTTAAAACCATATTTTATAAATCAAATATTGATTTTTTCCCTTAAAAAAATTTTTATATAAAATTATCAAAAAAAGTTTTTTTGAAAATATCACATAAAAAAATATAAAAAATGTATAAGATATACAATAAAGATAATAAATAAAAATGTAATAAATAAAAAGAAAAACGGAGAAAAAAATTTTTTTAAAAATTAAACTTTTTCTATTCAATAGTATTTTCTCAAATTTCTATAATTTTTTAATTTCATATTTAAAAAACAAAATTCTAAATTTAAAAGAAAATATCAACTGTTCCAAAGAAAATTGGAAATTTTAAAAAAAAATTATAAATGTAAAAGAACTGTTTTATGAGCGTTCACATTACAAATTTTTCTATTTTAATCTCTTCATTTACACTAAAATTATTACTCTAAAACTCTTTTGAAAATTTGTTAGCATTCAAAATAAGCCCAAAAACTAAAATTTAAAAAAATTCCCTTTTTTTATGTATTCTTTTTAAAAAAAATGTAATTATATTTTGGACTATATTATGTTGCGGAAAACCCATTCCACCATTTTTCTGACTTTTTTACTTCGGTTGCTCTAAATCTGTGACGTAGCCAGATTTAATAGACACAACCACATTTGAATGATACTCGCTCTGGGTGATCTTGGCTAATTTGAACGGGTTTAAAAAAACCTCGATTACTGAAAAATTTCCCCGTTTACATGTTTTACAAAACAGGGGGAGAAATTTTTAAAAAAAACCCGGATAATTTTTAAAAAGGGGTTTGTAACTGAAAATAATGTGAATTTTTTCAAAAATCATGGTTGAGCCTCTGTACAGAGGTCGGGGAGCTACATATACGGCAAAATATTAATACAATAGAAGAATAATTTTTTACAAAAGGAGATTATTTGGAAAAAAAAGGTTATTCTAGTTAATTTTGCCAAAATTTTATTTAAATAAATTTTTTTGTCATAATGTCCTTAGAACAATTTTATGCTGTATTTAATCTAAATGACACTAAATATGAAAATTATCCATTTACGCTTTTTTAAAAAACATGGTTCCGAACGTGTCGGATACCTTAAGGACAGTAAACACCATGATTGGGCCAAAACGTCTCCTGAAATTCCAAATTTCCAGCGTGTAACCATCAAGTCGTAGAAATACTAACTAGAGTGTTAAACAATGTAAAATCATATTTACCCATATTTTGTCTTTTTTTTTATTACATTAATATTAAACTATACAATCCCAAAATTGACCTTTTTGTTGTTGTTGTTGTTGATTAATTCCTGATGTAGGTTGCGATACGTATTCCATTATATTCTCTAGAAAATTGACTTCAAGGGGTGATTTGTATAAATCGTACGTTGGCAATTTGGACAACATAAGTTTTTGGAGTATGTGATCCATTCTATGCCTCCAGGTAGAAGACACTTTGAATTGTTTCTTGGATCGCAGTACTTTGTTCTCTTAATATAAGTTCTTATATTATATTTTTTTATTACATTCATACACACACATAAAATTAAGTGTAATATTTCATTGTCTACTTTGCGTTTATTTCTTTTTCCTCTTCGGATGGCAGTCGTGAACCACTAAAAACATGTACTCTTCGAATAAGGCAATGGAATACTTTAAATTTATCTATTCTCTGATGACACCAATTTTTTTATAATATTAAGCTGTATTGTCATATAATTTAGTTTTGGGGACATTTTTAGGATTTTGAGATGTGCAGTCAAAGTTAAATAGTTTTATTCTTTTGGCTTTTATAATAAAAAAATAATAAATTATAGTTTAAAAAACCCGAAAAACTGCTCTTTTATAGTGAATCGAATTAAAAAGTAAAAAAAATAATTCTGTTATAAGAATAAAATGATTAACGAGAAAATGAATGTCATTGTGTGGTAAAAGCGGGCGGTGCTTTGTACTACATTTTTAAGCTAACTCTGCATTTCGGAATAGAACTAGTATGATATTATAAAAAAAAATTAATATAGAGCACCCCACGCTCTTACCCCAATGGCATTAGTTTTCTCGTTAATCATTTTATTCTTATATTAGAATTATTTTTTTACTTTTTAGTTCGATTGAGTATAAAAGCGCGTTCTTTAGTTGTTTTTTTTAAAACTGTAATATATTTTTTAGTTCGATCTACAATAATAGCGTGGTTTTTTTTTTTTTTTTAGTTTTTTATAAACTATTATTTATTTATTGTTGAATTTATCCTTGAGTTTGATTTTTGGAGTTGGAATTACGTGGCTGCTGGAATTAGTCTTGTTCTTCAATTGACAGTAATTCACGTGTCTGAAGGGTATTTATTTTCTCCGTTTTCGGCCCCTCAGGGGGCTGACCTTCTTTAGGTAAGTACGGGTGTTACAATCCCGAGGGGCCCTAGTGATCTTTCCTTTTCCCAAGGGGTTTACTGTCTTTGGTAAACACGGGTGTCACGACCCCGGGGGGCCCTAGTGACTCTTCTCTATTTTCGACCCTCTTTCTTGTCATCCCATTTCTTCTTTTGACGTCCAGACCACAGATACCGAGTTCCAGTTAGTTTTTTCTAACGAGAAAAATTCCAGTTTTTATTAACATATTTTGGTTTATACATTTTGTATTGCGTTAATTTAGTTTCTTTTTCGTATATTTCTTTAAATACTTTGAATATGTTATTTTATGTTTTCGACTAACGCCTTTGATTAGCCAACCCGCATGTTTGCCATGTGCGGCGTTCCGTATGGAGGAAAATGGTGTTCTGGAGATCCTTTGCGTTCCCTTTGGCGTACGCTTCACTGTAGACGGGTGGCAGGAGTGAGCCCGCTCCAGTCAATCGGCTGGTGGTACCTCTCTTCGGCGTCCCTCGTAGGGTTAGTGCTGCAGATAAGGGTTTACCCTTTGATTCTGTAGCATTATATTCTGGGTGTACTGAAGATAAAGGCCGCACCTGGTTTTTGCCAGATGACCGGCCCACTGCCTCTCTTGTTGGACTTCGGGGTGGGTGGAGGTACGCCAGGACGAAGTTGTTTTCGCGTTTATGGATTTAAATACGCTGTGCCCGGGTAAAGGTCTTGTATTACCCACTCTCAACGTCGATGATACTTCCAGATACCTACTTATTTCTTTAACAAACAATGAGATGTCAAACAAATCGCCATTTGCTGTTCATAAAGCCATTATCGGAATAGGTGGTGAACCTAAACGGTTGCAATCCGGGGATCTGCTAATATAGAAACTACGTCAGCATTACAAAGTCCTTTCTTCTCGCGAAATCATTTCTTAATGAACCTGCAACAATAATGCGGCACAAAAACCTGAATTCCTGCCGTGGTGTTATTTCTGAACCTGACCTTTTTTGAGAGATTCTCCGATCAGGGTGTTATTCAGGTTAGAAGAATCACAATTAAAAATGACTCAACACTTATTCCAACTAAACATTTAATTTTAACTTTCAATAGCCCAAATTTACCGACAACAATAAAAGCCGACTACCTCAACTGTAAAATACACCCATACATACCGAACCCTCTGCGCTGTTTTAAGTGCCAGAGGTTCGGTTGTGACATCTCTCGCGTTCTTCTTCTAACATAACCCCTACGTTCTTTGACGGCCACGATTAATGGCAAAACTTTTCCAACCCAAATCCAAGAAGTAAAACGAAGCATAGATGCAAATAAGATAACCTTTAAAAGGATAGAAAGTTTAGTGAGCAATAATGGCAATTTTGAGAAAGCTTAGTTCGGAAATGAAAAAGTGTGGATCGACGGTTTAGAATCAAGACGCCCACCTCGCTAATCTATACAAGGTGCATACTATTGCACATGAGCCCATCAGTCTACCTGAAAGTAACTGAATCATTGAGTATTCAACCAAGGTAGGGAGAATATATTCTGAACGCTAGTATATTATTGAAACGAGATTAGGCGGATCTGATTAGTTATATTGATAAGTGATCTAATTGCGCGATCTGACTTAATTAAATCGGCGTACTTTGGTTTATTCTCACTTAATATAAGTTTGTGTTCGATATCTAAGTAATTTAAGTTAAATTCTTAATAAAAGTCATATTAAGAATTATAGAATGTCTCATCCTTCCGATAATCCCACACCTCTAACTTACGCGGAAACCCCAAGACATAGCTATCGACAGGTGGCTATGTCGCACGGTCACTCCCCAAACTCCTGCCGCGGTCAGTTAACATGCTCTAGATGTGCATCTGTTGGGCATTCTTCCACGGATTATACTCTGGAACCGAAATGTTTTAATTGTACCCAGTCCCATCCATCAGATTCAAAATTATGCCGAAGTGGAAAATAGAAAAACAGCTACAGGAAATAAAATCAAATAAAAATATTTCTTATCTAGAAGCACGTAAATTAATATCCCCACAGTTATCTCAAACTTACGCTCAAGCTATCAAATCTACTTCAAATAATTCTACACAAACAGATGAAAATATAACAGAAATAAAATGTCCACCTCTAAAATTACTTGAACCACTTTCATCCAAGCCAAGACCAAATGTATCAATATCCACTCCTAATGTTTCCAGATCATCATCTTCAACCCAAGCCCAACTCTTGCCATCAACCCCTCTTCAAAAGCAACTGCTAACTCAGAGCCTCAACTACCTATTCCTACATCTAATGAGGCACCTTCCACCAATGATATGTTCACCCGTATTGAATCATCTTTCTCAATCATACCCACTTCCTCATCCAGGTCTGTTATTCAACCACCCTCTGATTCTAATACAGTACAGGATGCCAAAAAATATAAAAAGCTCGAGCAAGAAAAAGAAGAAAAGAATTACTGAAAAAAATGAATAATGCAATAATAGCGATTAAGATGGCTCCACATAGACGAAGGAAACCAGCCCCTGAAGAATATACCACGGATGAAGACATGATTACTTATGACGTGGAGGAAGATGAAATTGAACCGCATCCTGTGTGATCTTGTTGAAAAAGACGGGAAACAATATTGCAAAGGATCACTACTTTTAACCCCTACCAGAAGTAGAAAGTAACTTTTTACAATTAGTATCAAACTTCGTGGGGATTTTCCCCACTCTATAATATCTATTTTTTTAATACATTAAAAATGACTTTCACATTAAATTGAGATTTGACCTGTTTTTTAAACTAAAATCTAATCAAACTTTTTAGTGATTTTATACTTTTAACGTTTTTACGAATGTTTGGCGCAGTTTAGCCAAAAATGGCTCTTGCGCCAATAAACCCAACATACACTCACTCCCTCTCCGTTTACGGGGCCTCGTATCGTATCGTTATCTTTCAAGTTTCCGTCTCTATAGATATGTAGTTAGATTCGAACCGGGCACCTTCCGCTCCGAACGCCAGTACTATATCGATCACGCCAAAACGATCGACTTCGCGTGATGTTTAACTATACTAGTTTTATTTAGAGATACCGCTACACTACTCTCCCACCCCAGCGAGATGGATAGGCGAACGATATTTTTTTCGTTCGTTTGTTTGTTAATGTGAGAGAGAGCATGTTTATTTATTTTTTTTATTCTCTCTCCTTAATATTTTTTTATATATTTATTTTTATTTATTTTTCTAGCTGAGATGAGAGAAAGGTAATCTATCGTTTGTTTTCGCGGAGAGAGTATGTTTTTTATTTATTTATTTTTCTTCTCTTTTATTTTTATTACTCTCTCTCTCCTTAATTATTATTTTATTTATTTTTCTTGCGGTAGATGGCGCCACGAAAGCTCATAAAGTTGCGTTTTCTTACTTCAGTAGTTAGATTCGAACCGGGCACCATCCACTCCGAACGCCAGTACTATATCGATCACGCCAAAACGATCGTCTTCGAGTATTGGTTTTATTTAGATACCGCTACAGATACAGGTTAAACTAACAAAAGTGTGTTAAGAAGAAATGTTAAATGTGTCAACCGTATTGCAATAATGTTAATTCGTATTATCACTTCTAACCGTATTGCTTTATAAAAATAAAAATAAAAAATATTTAGCAGTTAGAACATAATTTTTTTTTTCCACATGCACAAGTCTTTTTTTTTTTTCACCTCCATTTTCAGAAAAACAAGACAAATGCTTATATAATGATTAGAAATTGCTGACGCACCCACCTTGCCCTTTCTTACCTAAAGAACACTTTTATTTTATTTGTATTAACCACAAGCCTATTCCCTTTTAGGGTTGCTCCTTAATTATTTAGTCGCCAAATCTGAGTGAGTTACAGAAGTTCAGTTCAGTTCAGTTCAGTACAGTGATGAACACTGTAAAAATGGAGACTTGGCTAAAGCCTTATGCTCCGATATATTATGGATTAGATCTTAGCTTCAGTTGTAATGTACGGTTAGTGTGATTGCACTGTCTATCAGTAGTTTTAACTTTCGCCTTGTGTTTTAACTGAAATTGAGAAGAAAGTGGAATATTGAAAATCTATTAATTGGAATTTTAGAATCTATTGGTTGTGATGTTAAGAATTCTTCAACTTTTTGAACTTGCTCTATTGTTTTACATTTTGTTATTGAGGAATATGACATTCTTCGTGGTTGGAGATAAAAAAATTTTTTTAAATTTCACGCTGTGATTTGTATTTGACACAATTTAATATAAAGTGTTCACTCGTTTCTGGTACTTGACAATCTGCACACAAAGGAGAATCTGTTAGTTTAAAAAGGAAATAAATATCATTTAATGGTAATTTTTTAGCTCGCAACTTATTGATTAAAACTTCTGTATTTCTATTTTTTGCTGCCTGTCTATTCCACTTTTCAAGATGAGAAATATAAATATAATTTTTATGTTTTTTGCTTTTTTCCATATTTCTTCGTTTTTACTTTTGTGTTGTTTTTTGAAATATGTATGTAGGTCTTCCCTAGTAATCCAATGAATAATATTCCACGGTTCTGGAGCGGCTTTAGCTAATTTATCGACTTCTTCATTAATTTTTATTTCTTTGTGAGCTGGTACCCAAATGAATGTAATTGATTGAGCTATTTGGAGGCACTCATGTAGAGTTGAATTCAAATTTAATATTTGAATTCAAATTTAATATTATGGTATTGGATTTTTTCTATTAATATTTTGGATACTTTTTAGAACTGATAAGCTGTCCGTTACGATGACATAGTTTTCTGTTTCAGTAACCCAATTTTTTAACGCAGTCCACATATGGCTATAGCTTCAGCTGTGAATATTGAAATTATTTCTTTCAGTATAAAATTTTGTCGAACATTTTTCTTGGGGATTAAAATTCCTATTGACATTTGATTAGAATTTTTTGAACCATCTGTTGCTATTATGATATTGCTACTAAAGTTTGATTGAATGTAATCATTAAACACATATTTTGTATTATGACATCTGGAAAATCCTTGTTTTGAAATGGTAGTTCATGAGTATAGATTTTTATTTTGTGATTTTCATAGATTGGAGGAGGAGGGATCCACTGAAGAGAATATCCATTTTAGATATACATAGTTTCTTGGAGCAGGTTGATTGTCTTTTGAAAAATGCTGATCTCTTTTTCCCTATATTTATGAAAAATATTATTTATATCCCAAAATAACTTTGCGTTCGGTGACCAGTCTTTTAATGCTATTTATTTAGTTATAAATTTTTGGCAAAGGAAATTATGACGATTAACAATACTTCCATTCATAGATTCTGCTCTTAATAAATCTAACGGGGTGTTTCTTGGGAGACCTAGGGCTAAACGTAAGGCAGCATTATAAATTGGTTCTAATTTTTGTCTGTTGGTATTACTAGAGAAAAGGAAAAAAGTTGACTTCCATAGTCAAAGATAGAACGGATTGTGGCATTGATAATATTTAATAGATGATCAGATCTTGTTCCTATTTTCGGAGAAGATAAGGCTTTAATGGCATTTAAATATTTAAATCCTTTCTGACGTAGGTAATGTATATGATTTTTCCAGGTGATATTGGGGTTGAAGATGATACCCAGGATTTTTTTTTTTTTTTAAGATTCTTCACTTCGGGAATAGGTTTGTCGCATATTTTAAGTAATGGAGGTATTGTGCTTCTTTTTCTGGAAAGTTGATTAGGCTGCTTTTTTCTGGAGAGGTGGACAATTTCCATTTTTTACACCAGACTGAAATATTATTTAAAGATTCTTGCATTTTGCCTATTGTTTTATTCCAATTTGTACCGCTATTGTATAAAAATATGTCATCCGCGTAAACCAGAAGATGGGTGTCGTGTTGAATTTCAAATATATCTGCCATATAAATCGTAAATAGAAAAGGACTTAAAATTGAACCCTGGGGTACACCATAATTATTTTTAATGATTTTTGAAAAATTGTTCCTCCATTTAATTTGAATTGTTCTCTGATGTAAGAAGTTTTGTATCCATCGTAGCAATCTACCAGAGTATACAACTTTTTTTAATTTAGAAACAAGGCCACTTGGCCACACTGAGTCATATGCTGCTTTAATATCTAATGCTATCAAAATAAAATATTCCTTGCGTTCTCTAGCCAGTATAATATCATGTTGTAATTGAAGTAATGTATTAATGCTGCTTCTATGAGGGTAAAAAACATGATGATTAACATGAAAAATTTTATTTTGAAAACTGAAATCTAACATTCTATGCAGAATTATTCTTTCTAATAATTTGGCAATTACTGAAGTAAGAGATATAGGACGGTATGACGAAACTTCCTTGGGATTTTTGTGAGGTTTTATGAAAGGTAGAATAATTGCGTGAGTCCAATCTTTTGGAATTTGACTTGAAGACCAACTGTCATTAAAGGAATTCAGGAGAAGATTTATTGCTTTGATGGGGAGATGTGGTTAACTGTTTGGAGAGAAATCTTATCATGCCCTGGACTGCTGTTCTTTTGATGAGATAATGCTATTTCTAATTCTTTTAAAGAGAAGGGTATGTTAGTATCTTGAGACTATTGTCTGGAATATAGATATTTGGAATACTATCGCTGTTTTGTTTTGCGTAATATTGTAAAAAACAGTCTGCTTGGGATTGTTCGTTTGTTAGTATGGTTCCATTATTCTCAATAATATTAAATGAAGAATAGTTTGGATTTGTTCTATTTTTAATTTTATTCGGATTATTTTAAAAAGAACTTTAGGAGAAGAGATTTTTTCACGTCTTGTGCCAAAAGTTTTCTTTACAGGCTTTGATTGTTCGTTTAAGTTTTGCGCTTACTTCTTTATATTTTATCCAGTCTTCTTCCCTAAAGTTTTTTCTTGCTTTATTAAGGAGTTTTCTTTTTTTTTGCTCTTAAAAGACCACATGCTGCTGTCCACCATGGAGCTCTTGAACTGATCTGGTTTTTTTTGGTTCTTGAGATAAGATTTGAAATTTTTTAATTTCTTCTATAATATTTATATTTACGTTTTCATTTAAATTTAACTTTTGTTGAATGTGATATTGACAAATTTATTCCAATTTGTTTTTTGTTTAAAATTATTTGTTGCTGAGCTGTTTGTTCTTTTGTAATTAATAATTATAGGGAAGTGGTCACTTCCAAAATTATCGGTATTTGTGGACCATAATAAATCGTAATTTAAATTTATAGATGCTAAAGAAAGATCTATAGAAGTAAAAATTCCCGATGAATGGAGATAAGTTGGGCTTTTATCGTTTAATAATATTGTCATTTTCAATAATCCAATCAAAAATCTTTTCCAGAAGCATTGGAATTTTTTGATCCCCATATCTCATGAGATGCATTGAAATCTCCCAATATCAAACTGTGATTATCAATATATGATGCTATTTTTGATAAATTGACGTCTTTAAAGTTACCCGGTGGGATGTATATATTAAAAATTGTGATAGGAATTGTATCTATCTGAACTTTGACTATTAAAATTTTTAAGTCTTCACTAATTTCTGAGAATATTTTTACTGCGCTAATATATCTTTGCTTAAAACTATCATTAATCCTCCTCCTCTTTTGATTTCTCGAACAATTCGGAATATATTCTTATTGGGAATTGTGAAAATATCATTTGGATGTAACCAAGTTTCTTGAATATTAAAATGCTTGATTTTTGAAAAATTGGGGTGAAAAGAATATCTGACCTCTTGTTTTTAATTCCACGTGCATTCCATTGGATTATATTATTAATCTAAAGGGGGAAAAAAGGTATAATACTACGAATTAATTTAAATGTCCAAAAAAGAAAATTTAATATTGAATTTTTTAGCGAGAATATAATTAGATTTGTATATTTAAGTTTTTTTATTTTGTTCTACTACACTTTCTAATGTATTTCCTCTCGGTTCTGATATTTTCTTGAGTCTTTTTGCTTTTTCATTCGTTTTTCTATTTATTAGATAATCATCAACTTTTGGAATTGTTATATTGGATGCAACTTTTTTTAAGGTGGATTCCATGGTATTCATTAAGGAGGAAAAACTCAAATTTATTTGTGCTACTACGGTATTTAGTTCTGTCGTGAAACGCTGTATTATTTGTTCTAATTTCTTTTCAAATATGCTATTGTTTTCTTCAAATTTCAATTCTAATTTTGAGATATTTTTTTTCAAGATTTTCTATTTTCTCTGAATGTTGTATGTTTTGGTTGAGTATGATGTTTTTCTTGTCTTTTGGAATTTTTCAATTGCTTCGTTTCTCGAGATTTGTTGCTGTACTTTAATTTTTAAGATTTCAACTTCGTCTTGATATTTTTTGCAAATTTTAGGGTTGGCTTCATGCGCTTCTCCACAAGAGCTACATTTTTTGATTTCAGTTTCTTTACACTCATTTTCAGGGTGGTTTAATGAGCATATTCGGCATTTTATTGAGCTTTGGCAGAATTTTTGAAAGTGCTCGAATTTCCAACAATTTGTGCATTTCTTAGGTTTTTCAAAGTAAATGTTAGTTTTAAACATTTCAAATCCTATTGGAACTCTTTCGGGAATACTGCATCCAATTTGGGTAACTTTATTTGTTTTGATTGGTTTGAATCCAGATTCTGTTTTATTTTATAAAACGTTGAATATCAAATATTTGATAATTGCTATTTTCTAATTCCGATTTTATGTCTTTTTTGTATATTCTGTGTCTATTCCTTGTAATATGTAACTACTGGTTATGCCAATAAGGGACAATCTTGTACTTATTTTTACTCCATTAATTTCTTTAATTTTTAATGCTTCTTTAGCGGTCTCGCAATTATTTGTTTTAATTATAATCTCTCCGTTTCTTGTTTTGCTTATACTTAGAATATTTTTTTTTAATTGTGAACTTTTTCATTATTATTTCTTTTAATTTAATTGGATTTCCACTCAGGAAATTATTTTCTGATTTTAAGAAAATTGCAATATTCGGATTCGTATTTAAATTTTGACCTTCCTCAAACTTAGCTAATAATTCCAAATCTGTTAGATTACTTCTATACTTATTTAATGAAAAATTAATATTCGTATTTTCTACCTCCATTTTATTGTTTGGGTGAATGTAATCACCCATTTTTTCTTCCCCACTTCAATACTCAATTTTGTATCTTTACACTATCTTGTGTAAGTACTAAAAAAAGTCTTATCCGAAGATAGAAGAAAAGATATACTAAATAAATTTCAAGAGAAAAAAAAATCAAACCGGTCTCACCGCTTCGAATCCGCTTGAAATGATTCCTACCCGCGCGGTAACCTTTCAGCCGAATCAGAAGTTCGTTAACAAACACACCTTCACACAGCATGTGCCGATAACCGAAGAATACAAAACCCAATATGAGAGGTACAGTTATGGTACAGATTTGGTACAAGTTATGTGTGGCATAAAGCAACACAGGCTATTCCTAAGAAATGAATGTATTGTGTCTTTCCCCCTTCTTACTTAATATATATCAAAAGATTTCATCTTCTGAAAAAAGATTCTGAAAATTTGTTTAAATAAGGGAAACAAGGGAGAGAAGATAACAAATGAAAAAAAAGAACTTCAAAATTTACGTTTGTTAAAACATTTAGCAGCAGAAATATTATGCTGCTTTTCGTATGGCAACAAATAAAAATAGTTACTGGTAAATTTGAGGCTGACTTTTGAAAGCCATCAAATTTGCCTTTTGTCTTATTATTTAATTAAATCAGTTCTTACTACTTTTGAGGGTGGTGTTTTAACGTTTTCAAAATGGATAACATCCACAGTGCGCAACAGTAGCGTACACACACAGACCTCCATTATAGAAGGGGAAGGTGTAACATCCTAAAAAACACGTAGACGAAAGCGCCGAAGTTAATTTCTATGATAAAAAATAAAAATCTGTTCGCGTGTTTTGCTGAATTCTTAAACTCTTCCTTTGTATACGTCAATGATGCACAAACAAGAAGGACAGTGACATAGATCGTTCATGAAAATATAATTTCATAAATTCTTCCTTTTTCCTCATTTTTGAAGTATTGAATTACATTTTCAGCTTTCAAATGGCTCCGATAGCCTAGTGGTTATGGGCACAAAGTCGCGGCCGGCGCTTCTTGAGTTCAAACCCTAGTGCCACTGAAGATCTTTCGCGTAGACACTTTAAATCTGTCATGGCTCAAAGTCCTAATATTGGCATGTTGTGGTTGCTGGAGGGTGACAGTTCAGGTGTCATCTTCGTCACTTAACCAAAGCTCAAAATTATGAGGTCCGTCACCAACAGCTTTCGTGTTTGTGGTGTATTTAACTGTAAAGCACATAAAACACTACAGTGTTGCTTTATAGTGCAACGTACCTAATTTAAGAAGCTACTTCAAATTCTATCGGAACATAAAGCGCTGGCCAAATCTCCTGATTTACAGTGTTATCACTGTACTAAACTGAACTGAACTAGTGCAACGTTAACAAAAACTCCCTCACTGATTGCCAGCTTTCGACTTAATGAGGTACGATGATGTCTAATGGTAAGCCGAGACGGACATAACATAATAAGACAGTTGCCATTATTGCCAGTTGTAGGAGAATATGCCAAGGAAAATCATATGGCGATTAAAATTATGCGGATCATGATCTTAATGGACAAGTTCTACTGGGAAGTTTGCTATGGAGGCATTGTAGTCATTAGTACCCTTTTTCTTTGGGCTATTCCAATCAACGCAACAGAAGATTGGAAAATGAGACCTAATTCTGAGCTTTGTAATAAGCATTTCGTTACAGGTTAGTGTTAAAATGGTTTTCGAGTTTGTTGTGCTTTCCGAAATATTTCTACGCATTTTGTTACAAATATTGCTTTGATTCTTATTTATGCTAACCTTGGCATCAATTCTGGCGATGGTTTTCGCAACAATAATATGAAATAGTTTTCGACCGGGGTGTGTCCTTATGACCACACGACAGAAGTGAAAACTTCAAATTTTTTATACTTATTTCAGAGATAAGTTCAGTGAATAAAAAAATTAGTATTGTCGAATTATTTATTTGTCTGTACTCGTAAAATAATATTTGTTGCAAAATATACAATTATATTTGTGATTTAATTATACTCTAAGAAGGGAAATATAGGTTTATGGTAGCTGGAATAGATACAAAATACTTTAGATTCAAAATTATTTAAATATCCAAGAAAACCTCCGCCAAGCGTTGTGTCCGTACTTCGTGGTGCTTTCATTTAGATTATTCTGACATAATTAAGTTGAATTTTGCTTTTAAAAAATCAACAAAAGGTTTTGATTTGTTTTGAAAAATCTACATTAAATTCCCCACTAAAAATCACGGGTAATTTGTGTAGATTTTGATTCAGAAGAGCCACGCTGGCCTCGGTGTTGGCTAGTGCTTCTCAAACTTTCAATATTTAACTTTCAATTCATAGTGAGTACAAAAAAAGACAACTTATTGGGTTAAACTGAATACCTAGGCAATAGTACTTTACAGGAGAAATGAGTTTAGTTTTTTTATGTATGAGAAACAAATTTACAAATACAGCTTTTAGCAAAATGACACATGGCCCCAACTCTATTAATAACTTGCCAAGTTGGCTCCCCAATTTTCTGTGTAGTACGTGCTGAATTGGCAACCAAGTGCTTCGTTTCATATAATGTGACCGATAGGTTGCGATAACACATAAGTACCAAAAAAAACAAATACTGTCTTTTATGATTATTTTCAGTATTGAATACTTTCTCTTAGAAATTACAGGTACAAGACTTTTTTTTTTTTTCCCCTTCCTTTTTTTTTTTGTGATTAAATATGTTTTACAAAATTACTTTTGTCAAAATGCGGATTGCATACTGGATACATGAGATTTCAGCCCCCAATGAGCTTATGAGAAACTGTTTTCTCATGAGCTAATAGATGCCTTCGAAGAACATATTGATGAAAGAAACTTGCCACACAACTCACAGACGCCAGGCATTTCTCCAGTATGGATGAAACTATGCTTTTTAAGTGCCCACTTATTAGTGAAACCTTTTCCATACACCTCACAAACATGAGGCCTTTCTCCAGTATGAGTTGAATAATGCTTATCAAGTGAACCTTTACTTATAAAGCCTTTTCCACACAATTCACATTCATGAGGCTTCTCATCAGTATGAATAAAAAGATGTACTCGAAGAAAACGTTTAGTAGTGAAACCTTTCCCACATACTTCACAAACATGTGATTTTTCTCCAGAATGAGTCGAGACTCGTGCCTCCGAAGATCACTACTTGTAGAAAAGCCTTTCCCACATGTTGCACAACCATGGGGCTTCTCTTCAGGATGATGCATTGAATGATGAATTTGTAGATCAACACTCCTAGTGAAATCCTTTCCACATAATTCACAAACATGAGGCTTCTCTCCTGTATGAATCAAGCGATGAACAGAATAATTACCAGGATTATTGAAACCTTTCCCACATACTTCACAAGTATGAGGCTTTTCTCCAGTATGTGTCAAGATAGGCCTTCGAAGGGTCCCTTTTAAATTAAAGCTTTAGCCACATGTTTTGCGTAGCCGCGGTAGCCGAGTGGTATAGGTATCGGACCGTGGCTTACCTTGTCAGGAGTTCGGGTCCAGTACCACTAAAGACCCGCCGTGTAGGGCAGCGATGTACGTTAAATCTGTCGAGAGATGAAACGTCCTCCCGTTGATGTGGTATGGTAGTTTGGAGAGGGGGTGCCAGCTCAGGTGTCGTCCACGTCACTTGACCATGGTTCAAAATTACGTGGTCCGCCGCCAAAAGCCCTCGTGTAGCTGAACAGTGCGACGTTAATATTCAATCAATCAATCAAGCCACATGTTTTGCAAACATGGGGCTTTTCTCCAGTGTGTATCCAAATATCATATAAAAGTTGGCTTTTTATTCTAAAACGTTTACCACATGATGCACAAGTATGCTGTTTATCTCCAGTATGATTTAAATGATGCAATTAAAGAGAACCTTTAGAAGTGTGAATCCTTTTCCACATAATTCAAAAACATGAAGCATATTACTTAAGTATGAGTCCAAAGAATTGAAAGACCATTTTTAGTAGAGAATCCTTTCTCGCAAAATTCACATACATGGGGCTTTTCTCCTGTATGAATAAACTCGTGCTTCAAGAGTATATTTTTGAGTAAAACCTTTACCACACACTTCACACATATGGGGCTTGATTGCAGAATGAATAAGTTGGTGCTTTTGTATGTAACCCTTATTTTTAAAGCATTTTCCACATAACTCGCAAAAAAAAGACTTATTCTAAAAATGTGTTAAATTTATTATACAAAAACTTCTTCAGTGCTATTCTTTCATTTAAAATAGGCCTTATAATGCCACTTATAAAACAACCTTCATAAAAGTGAAGTGATGTAATTAAAGATATTTTTATCAGAAACGTAATTATAATTTGTGAAAATTAAAATGTCGAAACAAAATCACAATGGCACTATCAATATTTTTCAGGATCTGTTGCTATACATTTTGAGATTTTTCAAATTATTCTTAATTTCATTGCAAATATTTTGCTATTAATCTACTTTTAGCACAGATATGGCAGAATCAATTGTTAATATAGCATTAAAATTATATACTTTGATATTAATAAATGTGCTTAAGTTACCAATTAATTAAAATCTAATTTTTTCTGTAATCAACTAGAAATATGCTGAGAGAAATTAAAATTTTATAGATTAGAAAAATAACTAGCATTTATATATATATAATGAGTAACAATAAATCCAACTCGAACCTCTAACTTCTCGATGGGCAAAAAATTACCGTTGTTACAGAAGTTCAGTTCACTTCCGTACGGTGAAAACATTGTAAATCTAGAGACTTGGCCAACGCCTTGTGCTTCGACAGAAATTGATGAAAGTTGGGTATTCAGAATATATTAGTTGATATTTTAGAATCTATTGGTTGATATTAAAAATTATTCTACTTCTTGGACATGCTCTATTGTTTTACAATGCGCTATTGATGAATTAGACCATTCTCCGTGGTTGGCGATAAAAATTTTCAAAATTTTTCGTTGCGTTTTGTACTTGCTACAGGTTAAAATAAAATGTTCACTTGTTTCTAGAACTTGACACATTCCGAACACATTAGAGAATCTGCTTGAAATAAAATAAATATCATTTAGTGGTAGTTTTTTTTTTTTGCTCGCATCTTATTAATTAAAACTTCTGAAATTCTATTGTTTGCTGCCTGTCTATTCCACTTTTCAAGATGAGAAATATAATTATAGTCTTTATATCTTCTGCTCTTTTTCCATGCTTCTTCATTTTTACTTTTATGTTGTTTTTTGAAATATATATTAAAATCTTCCTCTGAAATCCAAGGAATAAGATTCCAAGGTTCTGGAGAGGCTTTGGCTAATTTATCAACTTCTTCATTAATCTCTAGTCCCTTATGATCTGCTGCTACCCAGATGAATGTAATGGATTGAACTATTTGAAGACTCTCTTGCAAAGTTGAACTTAAATTTAAAACTTTAATTAACAGTCTGTGAATGAATCAATAAGTATCCCAGTTAATGAATAGGGATCAAACGCATCAAAGAAATAAGACGTATTAGTCGCAGAAAAATTAGATTCTGAACTCGGTTATTTTGTTTCTTCAAAATGTATTCGATCCTCAGTTTAATTTTCTGTTCAAGAGTAACAGAGGACAACTGAATGTACCTGGGAGGAAAAGAGGTTGGTTGCAATTGCAATTAAATATACCTTTACTTTAAGATTTGTGACATCGCTATTAACGTCAGTGCTTAAATAACTGAATTGTAATATATTGCCTAATTGTATTAGTTTCTCTTGTAATCTGAGCGATCAGTTTAATCTCTTACCCCTCTTTCCGATTCCTTGGTGTAGAAGTTAGGAGAGGGGGTTCCAGCTCAGGACCATGGTTCTAAATTACGAGGTCCCTCGCCAAAAGCCCTCGGATAGCTAAACAGTGCGACTAATATTCACTTTCTCACTCTTCCGATTTCTTAAAGAGAAAACGTATAGAGGAAATAGACGATACAATTTACTTCCTCTTTTTGCATATTTGCATAATCTTTTATAAATAAACGTGGGTTCACTATGAGAAATGGTATCATGAAAATAGAATAAAATTTCACACATTGGCGTAGTCAAAACAAGAATAAACCTCTCAAAACCTCGTTGACAACGCATCTCGTCACTTCGAATTTCTCTCCAAAAGATAAGTATGATACCTCACCTGATAACTCTTTTTCTGAATATACATGCTGCGTGTCGGGGTGACGCAAATGCACAGTTGCTCTTAAAGGACAGTAAACACAATGACTGCACACAATCGTCTCCTGAAGCTCCAAATTTCCAGCGTGTAACCATCATGTCGTAGGAATACTAACTAGAGTGTTAAACAATGTAAAATATCATATTTACCCATATTTTGTCTTTTTATTACATTAATATTAAATTATACACTTGATTTTTATTCAGAAGAGCCAAGCTTGCCTTAGTGTAGGCCAGTGCTGCTCAAACTTTCAATATTTGCGACCCAATTTTCAGTTATAATTTTCATCGCGCTTCCTCCACACAACTATGGAATGAATGCAAAAATATACTTAGACGCTAAAGCTACAAAGAGACCTTAATTATAAGTTGCACTATTTATCAAGATGTATTATATTTTGTATATGACAAGCCAATGGAAGTGACTAGTAATTACTAAACTTGAATTTAATATTGATAAACTTGAATTATTGATAAATTAGTTATCACAAATTCTTTCAACTGTATTGATACATTTATAAATATCTTGTATCAGTGTGGTTATGTATTTTATTTATTATATCTGAATGCATTTTGTTTTGCTTCGTTTTAGTAAATTTTGATAATTATTTTAAGTCTTTTACTTTGGCCTTTCCCCTAGGGAGGCGCGCTTCACAATTTGAGAAACGCTGGAGTAGGCAACTAAATTTTTGTGAATGAATTTGATAATTTTCTTTACACTTAGATTTGATGAAATATAAATAGCAACCATTAGAATTTGTCTGTTTTCCGCTCTACATTTAGCTGCACAAATTTCTCCGATGCATGACTCATTAAACCCTAAAGATTCAGTAGTATTTGATGCATCCATTTCTGAAGTGACATAAGTTGACGTAGCTCCCTTATAGCTATGTGACTGTTTCTTTGAAATTTAGCAATACAATGAAAATTTGAAATATCTATGTTTTCTTCATTATTTATCAAAGTTTCTGTTAAAAGTAATATAGTTACATGCTGCATAACACTGTCATTGAGATCCAAAACATGTGCGCGTAAACTTTGACAGTTCAATGAATGTATTGATATTTTTTTTTATGAAAATCAAGTTAGTGAAGATATCTGTGACTGTTTTAAGTTTGTTTTGTGATAACCTTGCAGGGAAATAAAATAATAATAAAAATAAAAAAAAGCAAGCACACAAACATTAATTTAATTGGCCTTAAATTTCTTTTTTCGATTATCCTTCACCGTTAAAATTTCTTCACTGCACTATTTTGAATAATTATGTAATCATATATTCCCGAATGTATCCCGAAAAAATATATGAAAATGCAGGTGTGTTATAGTGTACAGAAGATGAATAAAACGAATGCAAGACATTCCACAGTTTATGTAATTCCAGATATGCTTCTGTTATGCTTGTAAAGCAAAACAATTGGCAATCAACTTTAAGATATTTTGACTCGAATCTTCTCAATATTAACAAATTAAATCATTTTAATGCAACATTTTATTTTTTCGTAATACCTGTGGTCATTTTTAAGCATCCTCTATCCAGAAGTCTCAAATATTTTGTCCTGTCGACATTTTCCGAGTCGAAATTGGATTTTTTTTTATCTACAACAAATATATATTTACAATTGGAGCATTCGAATTTTATATTATGCACGCAATATAACCCGCTATGTATATTAAAACTTGATAGTCTTCTATTGAAATATCACCTAATTTATTTTTTAATTCCCTGGGGATTGTGTCTTTTTCGATGTTTGCATCAACTGTTCATCTTTTGCGAAACGAAAAACGAGCCGTATGGTTGGGCAGATTTATGAGATGAACAGTTGGATACACAAAAATAACGATGCATTCTTATTAAAGTGTGTGCAGCTTTAGGTTAATAAAATTTTTAATATTTTTAAGATAATTAAGATTTGACAGAATGAACGAAACACTAATTTCTCGTCTAAAACAAAATATCTTGAATTTATAAATAATTAGGGATGTTGGCATAAATGCATCAATTTATTATACCATGACCTCAAAACTAAAATGAAAGAAATTCAATAATGACTCAAGAATAAAGTTATATAATAATATAAATACCGTACCTTTCTTTTCTCAAATTTTATGAGTACATTTTATCAATTGTGCCAAAAAATAAATGTAATACATTGCTCTTCGTTTTATGATCGAGATGATTTACCAATTGTTACGATGATTTTAATCAAGCCTTTGTGTAAGTTACGCATGTGTGATATACACTGCTGGTCATTAAAACTGTAACACTATGAAGGAAAGCAAATAGAAAAAAGATATTTATTGTACGTAAACAATATGGCAAAGACAAAATGATTAAATTTGCAAGCAGTTGCAGGTTTGCAGGGTGGGGAATTAGTAGAAATAGCTGCCACCTCTTGCAGCTAAAACAGCCTTTACCTAGTTAGGCATGAAGTTGACCTGGAATTAGATGACAGAAACGGGCAACTCATTCCATGCTACTTCAAGTGTATGTTCTTCATCAATCGTATTAACTAGAGAGGGGAGGCGGGCCACTCTGTCAGCATTCCATGACCCAATGTTTTCAATGGGTGACAGATCTAGAGACCATGCAGCCCAGGGTAATAATAGAATATCCTATGAATAGAGAAAGGTCAGAACACACGACGTGCAACATGGAATCTTGATTACCTTGTTAGAAGATGGCGTTTGACGGGTCACTAAAATAGGGCACAACCAATGGATGTCCGAGATGTACCGATCTGCATTCAAATTACCGTCCATCCGAACTAGATGCATGCATGTCGTGAACCCAATGACTGTCCAAACCATCATACCAGGTGCAGGACCCCTATATTGAATGCAAGCAGTGACGTGCGATCTCTTCGAGCTTCCAGACATGTATACGGCCATCAGAATACTGCTGCAGAACCAGGACTCGTCTAAGAAGACAACACTTTGTCACTCCTGTATCCAGCTTTGTTGTTCAGCGCACCAGAGTTGTCGTCTCTATTCGTCACAATTAAAATGCAGTCAAACCTCCATATTGCGAATTTTTCTATATAGCGAACTTTTTTCTGCAACCTTGAACATTTCACGATTTTCTTAAAATCTCCTAATAGTGAAGTGCATTTTCTATACAACGAACTTTTCTCTTGTGATTCAATTTTTTTCTTCCTGTTTTTGAAGTATTTCTAGACATTTCTAGTTCTCTTTTATGGTGGTCATAAATCTTGAACTGGTTTTATTAGATGCCTAACTCGCTGAAAGCAATAGAATTCTAAGTGTTTCGTCCAAGAAGTTCAACCTTTAACCCATTGTCCAGTTCACTGGAAATATCTTTGATATTCCATTTTACCCTCAGTGTTGTCTCGTGTCCCCGTGTCTTTCAACTAGTCAGTTAATTTTTAGTGTTGATCAGTCACACTGGTAATTTCGTTTCTTGTAGTTCGAAAATGTCAAAACGTAAGTGCTTTAGCATCAAAGAAAATATTTAATTATTCAGGAAGTGAATAAAGGCGTCAAGAAATTTTCTTTGCTGTTTTTCTTTTTTTTTCTTTGATAGGTAAGACTATATAAAATATATATTTTATAAAAAGGTGTGAATAATTACTTTTTTTAATATACAGTCTTTATGAATTTAAAATTTGCTTTATGTGGATATATAAAGCATGTTGAAAGATGAACTTTTATATAACGAATTTTCCGTATAACGAACTTTTTTCGGGATTCAGCGACTATGTTATATAGAGGTCCAACTGTATATTTACATAAATAACAAGTACTGAAACACATTGAAATAACTTCAGAACATAACTCAACACATATCAACTCTAATTAATATAGATCTCGTATGTTAATTATTACAGGAATTATTTGATTTACAAAGTTTTTCTAAGTATTAATTACCTAAAGAATTTGTGATGCCCAGAAACACTACACTAAACTAATTTAACTTAAACTACTTTGTAGGAGAACCTTCTAAGGATTCATAGCATCCCTAGAATGTCCCATCAATATCCGTCTGTTTGGAGGATCAAAGTTCTTGAAGCGATATGACAGACTCATGAAACGTAGGAAAGTGCAGAAAGAGAAAGCTCCCTTACCTGGCATGTTCAAATTGAATTAGTATCGCAAAGTAATCCAAGTAATTGTGTATTTGTATATTTATATCTAATTTATTTAATTCATGCATATTTGTTAATTAGAAGAGTATCAACCGATTTTTTTGCTCTTCATTCTATATTCAAATTGCATTATGAGTTTTGTAATTTTGATTAGCTATTAATTCATACATTTTACTTTTAAGACATTTTTTTTTTTAGAATAGATGGAATTAGGAATGAATCTTTATGTAGTTTGAAGCTAGATACCAAAGACATAGGTTTCCAAACAAGCATAACCTTAATCATTGGCGTAACGGAATCGGGCTCCCCTGCAAAGTCGGGTTTGGGGTCCCAAGGATCTTAAAGAGGATTGCAAAACCTTAGGCCTTGGAATCCTGGCCCCCCCCCCTGCAATGCGGGGGTGTACGTTACGCCACCGACATTAATGGAAATGAATGAAATGGAACAAAAGCTATATCTGCTTTACCAACACATTTCGAAATAATGCATAAAAACTCAAAAAAAAAAAAAAA
The DNA here is from genome assembly GCA_019973955.1 of Trichonephila inaurata madagascariensis. Classification (NCBI taxonomy): domain Eukaryota; kingdom Metazoa; phylum Arthropoda; class Arachnida; order Araneae; family Nephilidae; genus Trichonephila; species Trichonephila inaurata. The sequence goes on from BMAV01019989.1 coordinate 24,757, forward strand.
AAAAATTTTTATTTTTTCCAACTTTGTCAAATATTGTATTCTTTATTGCATTATTAAATATTGTTTTGTATTATTGGAAGCCGCTAACAAAAACATACCTTCAATACTCTGAGCAATTACTTTTGGTTTTTATGAAAATTCGGCTTGGTTTACTACATGAAAACCTTCCTTTCGTCTGAAATTTTCCAAGTTAGTTGCTAACTCAATGTGCAAAGAATGGATAAGAAGACTAGCTCTGCTCTTGAAAGGTTTATCAATCTACCACCTGAAAAATATTTAGAATATCTACTCGATTTTTGAAAGAAAGTTGGGGCAATGTTACAACATTGATTGCTCTAAAATGTATTGAATAAAGCCTTCAGTCTGGTTGCCAGCGCATAAACCTTCTCCCAATATGAAGTTACATCACTGTTTTCTTTTTGCATGTGTTCACCATTAGCGATAGTGTTCTTTGCTTCAAGACTGTATGGAGGAAGAACTTCCAACGAGCAAATGGTAGTGGATTTTCGGAACAAATTCGACCCAGTGATGTAATACTTGCAGATAGAGGCTTTCCAGTTAAAGACTTGATTGCTGAAATAAATGTTTCCTCGGTATTACCAACTTCATCTAAGGATAAAAACAATTGAATGGCTAAGAGATAATGAGCTCTCGAAAGATGTCAAAACTCCGGGTACACATTGAGCGATTTATCGGTAGACTTAAAACGTGCAGAATTTTAAAATGTGTGGCCTATATCTTTGCAGAATACACTAATATTCTCGTTGTTGTAGGTTTTTTGTTTCAATTGAGAATTTCATTGGTTACCAAGCACAAATAAAGTCAATCCAACTTTAGTGGCTAATTATTTTTGTTCCATGTACAGCCATACACACCAAACAGCACAACATTTAAAAACTAACTACTATACATTAAATTTAGTTAAGACCATTTTGTTTCTAGTCTAGCAAGCGTAACCGCCATTTGCCTTCCCTCCATTTTGTAAAATTCTCCGGCGAATCTACAAAAACTAAGGAGGCTCCAGAAACCAAAGCTCCAGGACCAGTTGGTCTATGCCTTAAAACGTCCCTGATTATTGAAAAAGATAAACTATCCGAATATAATTCAGTTATTTCTTAAATAGTTTTTTTAGTCTATTTGTTTTTACTTTATCCCTAAGTTATCCTGTAACTTGTAACATCGTTCTCGTCACTAGCAAAGATTGAAAGTATAATTAAATGAATTACTATATTTCTTTAAAAAAAACATATTTTATAACTATGCATTTAATATACTCATGTTGCATTTTATAGCGCACATCTTCTCAGGTTATACATTGTTTCAAAATCTTCGCAACCCGAAATTTTAGACTACGTATGTATTGTTGAAGAATGCCTTGCGTAAAAATGCCAAACTGTTAAAAAAAAAATCAGATCTGGTGTCAGAGTTGTTTTTTGATTGATTAATGTCGTACTATAAAGCAACATAATTGCTGGAGTAAAGTTAGAGCTTTGCTGTGTGAGTAAAATTCGGAAAATGAAAGGGAAAAAACGTTTTCCCGAGTTTTACGAAGATGGGTTACCCAGATCCAGAACTTTAGGGCAACTGTACTAATACCTAAGGATAGATATTCAATGAGTTCATCTTCATCATCGTTTCCACTGTTAAAGAATGTTCGTAATACTTTTACAAATAAATTAAGCAAATTTTTCTTTTTTAGAAAGCAAATGAAAAAGTAAACCTCAACCAAGCAGTTGATTCTGTGTATCCCTTAATTAACGATTCCTAAGAGTGAAACTAAGATTCATTTTTAAAAGTGAAATTCATAATGAAAATCCTTTGCAAAACAATGTAGAACAAGAAAGACTCGCCAGTTCAGCTTTACTCCCCATTAAGAGTAATCGAACTCAAGAGATTAACCTTGATAAAAATAACAAAATGAATTCGTGCATCCTAAGCAGTTCAAAAAGGGGGGTTTGTGTAAAATAAATGCAAAAGTAAATGAATAGTACTCCACATACGTTTCATATTGTGCTACACATAAATTCTAATAGTTTCGGATATCATATTCTTGATTTAACAAGAAAAAATAATGCATAATAGCATACTTCAACGAGACATTTTCACGCAATTAAAATTATTTTAATTATTAATCCATTCATTGGTCATGATCACATGTATGCGATCACTTCAGGGAACACGGTATCAAATGTCAGATTGCGGTTTTCTCATTCTGAGGCCCGTGATCACACCGGTGTGATTTGAATTTGGAATGATTGTAAACTCTAAATTTTGCCCTATTTTATTACAGTAATGATTTTATGAAAATTTTTATATGGATTTGGGCTTGACACACACACAGGAAAAATCGCCTGCTCTTGAACGGGTTAAGGTATCAGACTACGTTCGGAACCGTGATTTTGAAAAAGCACATAAATAGATAATTTTCATGACATTTAGTGTCACTTAGATTAGAATTCATTTATAAAATTGTTTTAAGGACATTTTTTTTTGACAAAAACATTATTTAAATACAATATTTTGGCAAAGAATAATCTTTTTTTCAAAATGTTCTTTTGTGAAAAATGCTTCGATTATAACAATTTGCCTGTGTATAGCTCAGACCTCTCTACAGAGGCTCAACTAGAATTTTTGAAATATATCACTTAGAAGTGAGTTTATTCATATTTTATGACAGCAGAGGGGAGCAATTTTAAGAAAAAAACGCCAATAATTATTTCAATGGGTGGTAACTCTGACAATAATGTGAATTTTTCAAAAATTCCAGTTGAGCCTTTGTAGAGAGGTCTGAGCTATATACAGACAAAATATTATTATAATAGAAGCATTTCTCACAAAAGGAGAACATTTTGAAAAAAGATTGTTCTAAGTTAATTTTTTGCCAAAATATTGTTCAAGTAATTTTTTTTGTCAAAATGTCCTTAAAACAATTTTATGCATGTATTCTAATCTGACTGATACTAAATATCATGAAAATTATCCATTTATGCGCTTTTTTAAAATCACGGTTCCGAACGTAGTCAGATACCTTAATGGAATAATCAACCATAACTCTCCAGGAAGAAAGTGATTAAGATTGGAAGACACAATAAAAAAAAAGCCCTAACTGTCGAATTTTTATGGTCGTAACATTAAAGAATGTGATTTTGATACGGAGTTTTATTGAGAAAAATTTAATCACACCAAATAATCCTTCATCTTCCCCCCCCCCCAATCGACTCCGAAAGAAAACATTGAATAAATTTAAAAACTCAATAGATTGCCTTCTTTAAAAGGCAGTTTAAATACAGAAGCTGTTTTCACATCGATTTTTAAAAGCTTGTTTTTTAAACATTAGAATTTACCAAGAAGAAAACACTTTTTTAAATATTTAGAAGACCATATTATAAGCAATCATATAAATACTTCTTACAAAAATACTTACGAAATTTCCGTAGCAATACTATTACTAAAATGTATTTCATTCGCGTGTCTTCAGAAAGGCCACAGTGGCCAGAAATATCATCTGCAGGACGAGAGAGAACTAAAATAGTTACTTGAAAAGGAATAATCTTGACGACAAAAATGGATACACCTAAAAAAAATCCATAAAGGTCTTCAAAGATATATCACGCGAGATCGTTTTAGAAGCTCCTAGAAGTTTCTTCCCGGTATTTTCAGGACGATGCAAGGAAGTAACGTGGAAGTGTCCGAGTTTGACAGCGACGGTGTGTTAAATTTATCTTTTGCGATACTAAGACTAAAGATTTAAATTGCTGTCTTGTATACTTACGTAATTGCCGGCGATGGGTGGCGTAGATGGTTAAACGCTGGCCTTCTACAAAGTTTGCGGGTTCGACCCCGGCCCAAGTCGATGGATTTTCATGATGTAAAAAATCGACAGCGTCCATGTCATACAATTATGTGGCATGTTAAAGATCCCTAGGAGTACCTGTTTGACTTGGGTGCTCTCGGCAAAATTATTTGCTGCTGCGAATTTCGCATCATCAGAGCTAAGGTGCCTTTCTCTAGGGAGGAAATTGGGCGTTAAAATTACATTGTGGCAATAGGTATCCGTCTATTTGGTGCCATACTAAAAAGTGATACCAGCTCCCAGGGAATGTAATAGGTTTGCAATGGTAATTACCAATCGGCAGCTCCATTTGAAAGGGGGGCGGGGGGATATTTTATGCAATTTTTCTATCTGTGCTATTGTGGATTTATGCCCTAGTGTTTCCTGCCAGAAAAAAATCTACTGTATTTTCTAGAGACCCAAAATACACGTTACGATTCACTCCAACGTTAATAATCACTCCACGTCACGGTTCAGCTACACGAGGGCTTTTGGTGACGGACCTCGTCATTTTGAACCTTGGTCAAGTGACGTGGACAACACCTGAGCTGGCATCCCCTCTCCTAACTACCAACGGGAGGGCGTTTCATCTCTCCACAGATTTAACGTGCATCGC
>BMAV01019989.1:34204-53682 GCA_019973955.1 Trichonephila inaurata madagascariensis
GGATTCACCAAATGCAGCGAAGAACATATGTGAATTTAATTAAATTTGGGTTTGGAAAATTTTTCTTCCCTAAATAAAAAGTAAATGGATTTTTTTTTTAACACAAAGAGAGATTAGAAACACTATCAATCTCAAAAATGAAGTAATTCCCTAGCTTTATTCCTATTTCAGGGTAAAAAATCTTTTCTATGCTTATAGGATGTGTCGATTATAGATTCCACAACTTCAGCTGTCGCCCATTCGGTATAGTGGCTAGTGACGCTGACTATTGTGCCGTTGGGCCTGAGGTCGAAAACCGGAGAAGACATGGATGTTAGTAAATGTATAGTGTCTTCGCGGCATGGAGGAACTTTAAATAGCCGTCGAGCCGCAAGTCCTCTCGTGTGGAAGGGAAAGAGAAGTGTGAGCCCCCTGACCACCCCCAGGTGTCCTCCCTCAAAATTGGGGTGAAACCGAGCTAAATCATTCAGTCACCTGTATGGTGCTCAAAACTACGGATAACGACAAGCTTCACTTAGCCCTTTGCCATGATGAATTTCGTGGGCCTTGATTTAGTCTTTGCCGATCAAGTGGCATTAGTAACAGCAACAACAATAACTTCAGCTAATCCTATAAACTGCATTATTCTCTTTTCCATTGTAGTAGTAAACACAGACAAAAATGCTTACACAAACATCAAGAATTAAGAACAATTCGGATTTGTTTATTTCTGCTATATCATGGGTGTCTAAACTAAGACCGTTTGAAGGCCACATAGCACAAAAAAAAATTTTTTTAGCCACACACATACAATATTTTTTCAACAAATTGAAATAATAATTAACTCTATGTAGTTTTATTAAAATAAATTAGTTACTTTTTTCAATTCCTACAATTCGCTCACTCTTTGTATATATTTATTTATATACTAGTTGACCCGGCCACGCGTTGCAGTTGCTTTGTTTTAATCCGTTGATTTAATATTTTTCAAAGCCATTCAATGCAGTCAAACTAATATTCGTTTACAATTTTGGAGAGTTGAAATTAATCATAAAACAACATAATGTTTTTAATTTTGTATTTTATTCATCTCCTATTTGTGTGTGTGTGAGTGTAGTATAATACACGAAATACTTACGTTGTTAAGTAACAATATATGAAGATTCAATTTCATAAATTAGGTGACTAACGTTGTTTTTTATCAATTTTAATATTATTCTTATCATTTTAATGTATAACAATAAATAAGTTTAATATAACTAATCACTAATCGGTGGACAATATTTATCGGGAACCCTTATTTTGCTGTCTCAAATAGATTCGACGGTTTCCCCACACGTGAGCATGCAACATATAGTTGCCCATTGGAGAAACATGAATTTTCTAAGTTCAAGCATCAAACGGAAGTTATTTGTCTTTGAGATTTATTTATGGCCATCGCGTAAGCCAAACGAATCGGAAGTTGAAGCCTTTTGAAAAGTAGTGAGAATGCTGACGATATCAGTGGAATACGTGGCAAAAGGACTATTTATATTTTCAATGTTTGCCTCAAGAAGTTTCCCGGTAATTCTTTTAATGACCTAAAGTGTACAGTTGTATATTTTAGGTGGAATTAAGTTTCGCAGCAAAGTAATCAGTGAACCAATCTTCAACGGACGATTGTTGGTGGCGTTCCTCATATATCTAAAAAATTCAAAAACTCAGCTTGAAAATTTAGGGGTTTGTTTTCATCAACAATAGTGTCGATTGATTTAAAAAGCATTGGATTACCTGGCAACAACTCTATATCTGGAAGTTTATTTCGTCAATTTCAGCATTTTTTCCTGATTAAGTAACAGGACTACACAGCCAATCATTACAGATATTATAACGTATATCCGGGAAGACACTCAATCAGTTCCTTTTTTATCTGAACAACAGTACAGAAATTGGAGGGCTATTTGATACATTATGTATTGGGATGCAGTTTTCATTCACCGTGTCCAATATCCAGCAGTTGGTGCCCTATATCAATTGTTATAATTTCTAACTAGTTCTATTCTGAAATGCTGATTTAGTGTAAAAATGTAGAGCAAAGCATCCCACGCTTTTATTACGATGACATTAATTTTCTCGTTAATCATTTTATTCTTATATTAAGAATTATTTTTTTGCTTTTTTGTTCGAATAAACGTAAAAGCGTGTTTTTTTAATTTTTTTAAACTGTCATTTATTTTGTTTCGCTTCATCCAAATTGATTTGTTTTCAAGAATTAGCTCTTCTACTACATATGGACCTAACCAACAAAACACTGAAAACCTTTCACTTTTTTACAACAACCAATTATTATGAACTGAGTTTTCAGATACTTAGGTAGCATATAGAGCAGAGAGGAATAAGCGACAACTACATAAGGTGGCACCATAAAGCTGTAAGAAGGTTATTGGCGACGAAGCTCAATTTTGAAACCATGATCCAATGACGAGGATTTGATACCTGACTGAGGTTGACGATTTTGAACTGAACTTACACCTCCTCTCCTAACTTTCACTCCAATGGGAGGACATTTAAGGTTCGACAGACTCAATGTGTATCGGCCCTATCTACACGGAGGGTCTTTAGCGGCACAAGGCTCGAACCCATGACACGCCACAGCCACGAGACCGTTGCCTTGACAACAAGACTACCGCAGCCACAGATCAGAGAGGAAGTAATTTTCCCATCGCATCACAAAAATCACGCATAATATAAATATATTGTTTAGTTTCAGTGATTTTGTAAAACTTTTTGAAAAAAAGATTCGTTACATTTTTCGTAGACTTATGAACTTCCGTGAACATATGAACTCACTAAGTGCAGCGAATGATAAAAGAATTTAATTAAAATTGAGTTTGGGATATTTTCCTTCACTACATGGAGTGATTTTTATCACAAATATCAGAAGCTGCATCAGTGCTGATATCGAAGCAATTCCTTAAGTTAAATCTTATTTAATTGAAAGGTCTATCGCACGCTTATAGAATGCGTCAGTCGTAGAATCTACATCAACTAATCCTAAAAATTTCAAAATTGTTTCACTATTTTCATTGTGATAAAGCACAAACAGGAATGCTTTCAAATTGTAACATCGGTAGATTCATTAATTATTAAGAAAAATAATGGCTTATTTATTTCTGCTACTTGTATTTTTGAGCAATACAGTTGAAACTGCTTTATTAATAGCTCTGTATAGACTAAATGCTGTATTAACGAAAAGTCGCTGAAGCTAATGAACTGGCAACACTCCACTCTGCTCTTATAAAAAAAAAATTCTCAAGTGGTAAGCAATTAAGTAGTGATAAGGCAAGTGACAAACAGGCTAAGTTTTATTTCTAATATATTTGTTATCATTTTCAAAGGCTTATAAACACTGACGAAAACATTTAAAGGAAGGAAATGGTTTTTCTATTTTTAAAAAAAGAACAAAATAGTTAACGCCTATACGCAAATAAGGAGTCGGATGATAGCTGGTGTCTTCGCAAACAATTCTGCCACGTAGTCACCAGTGACTTAGTAAGGTAAAGGCGCTGTGATCGACTGTGTTGAGGTACCTAAACTTGCTCGCTGAAGCTTGTAGAGAGAGGATGTTTTGAAACATCGTAGCTTAGTCAAATCCTTGTTTTCTTTGTCTGCCCATCGTTAATAAGGTCAGTCGTCATCGTCTAGATCAATGATACTCAATCTGCGGCCAGACGGTCTTTTCTAAGTGGCCCAGTCATGTCCCATTTCGCTACGAAATTCAGTTAGTGGAAAAATATTTACTAAAAATTTAGTGGGAAATTAGATCAATCAAGCAATCAAATCTATCAATTTTGCTATCGATTTTCCTTTTTGGATAGTAGAATGTAAGCAAAAGGCTTAATGAAGATGAAAGAAAATCGGAACTACCCCATAACTCAATAAAAAAATGCATAAAAGTAAATATTTTGTGTTGTGTGTGTTTAATAGAAAGGTTAATATAGTATTAAAATAAAAGTCAAAAATGAGTTTTAATATTTTGCTCCGTCCAATGTTGCTTTGGTCTTATAGTGTGTTTTTTCCATTATCTTCATGTTGCGACCCGCATGAAATACCTGTCTGTGTATGCGAAGAGAAAAAGGCTTAGTACCCCTGATCTAGATGCCAAAAGATGGTGGATAGTTGGAAGACTCAAGGAAGGCCAATCACAGGCTCCCCGCTGCTGGGACCTCGGTGTTTCGAGAAACGCGGTGTCCCTCTCTGTAGAAACAGTTCATAGAGATATGAACAGTAGTTGGCCGACCTGTCAAAGGCCACAGAGGGTAATATTATTTGAGATTTCTGGCTAAATAAGATAGGTTCGTGACAGCGATACAACTGTCTCTCAACCTATATAATGCAACAGGAACATCCATTCCACGGATAACAGTCACCCTGCCACCTGCAGATAACTTAATGCAGGTGGCCTGATGCCCTTTAGTCTGCATCCCTTTGACTGTCAGCCACAAAAAAGATCGTCTGGCATGTTACCATAAACACCTGTCTTGGACAGAGGATGTGATTGGAGGAGAGTTCTCTTCAGTTATGAGTCGCGATTCAGTCTGGACAGTGACTTGAGACGTGTTCTTATCTGGTGAGAACCCGGCAGTTGATATTGGCTCTCTAACATTGTCGAAAAAGACCACAATGGTCGAGGTGGTCTGATGGTGTGGGCAGGCAATATGGCTAAATTGACCTTCATGTGTTTGATAAAGGTACACTGACAAGTCAGCGGTACAGGGTCGAGATCCTTGTGCCCCATATCAGACTTTTCCACCGATAATACAGACCAAATTTCTTCTTTATGAATAATAACGCACGCCCACACAAGGCTCAGTTGGTGGATGAATACCTCCAATCGGAAGATATTCAACGATTGGAGTGGCCTGTGATGTTCCCCGACTTTAATCTCATCAAACATGTACGGGACGTCTTTTGACACTCAATTACAGCTCGAAGACCAGCTCCAACGACCATCCAAGAGCTCAAGAATGGGTGTGGTTGCCACAGGAGTTGAAAAGGATCTTGGTAAACAGTATGAAACACAGATGCGAGAGTTGTGTAGCTGTTATATACCCTATTAAACATTTTTTTTCTGATTTACAGGGTGTAGGTCAGCTACTCTGCTGGACAAGGGAACAGTTTCCTAATTTAGGATTTATGTTATGCTTATTTTTGTTTCCCCATATATTGGTCTTATATCGGACGATATGTTGGCCAAGTTTGGTTTTATTTGCTTTTGTAGAGGTATCTACATAAGCCAGTAACAGTCTACAGACAGAGATGATCCTTTTTGTGTAGTGGTAATGTTACGCGGCTGCGGACCCCAGCGTCGCGTAACATTATCACTACACAAAAGAGATCACCTCTGTCTGGAGGCTGTTACTGGCTTATGTAGATACCACTACACTTTGTTAGTTTTCTTTTTATTGCAAAAAAACCATTTGTCCATTTAATTGTTTTCATCAGAGTATATAGTGGAATGAAATTTATTCAAATTTCTATTTATGTTGCACAGAAATAGTGTGCTTTAGTCCCATTTGAGTGTTTTAATTTACTCGTATATTGAAATTAAGAGTTAATATTTATGTTGATTATGTGTGATAAAATTCTAAGAAATTTCCAAAAAATTAGCAAGATATTACAAAAACAGATTGTGACTGAAGAAATTCGAAAATTTTTATGATTCAGTACTAAATTTCTCCCCAAAAATTGGAAAGGAACTATGAAAACATAGAGATTTATGGGAAAGAAGAGCCTTCCATGTAGAATATAAGAATAATTTATCAAAAATACAGGAAGAAATATGCTCAGTAGTATAAGATTCCAGCCCTGGAAATAAGTTTTAGTGGAAGACAGCAATTTAGTGTAAAGTTTTTAAAAACGTTAATAAATTGAATATGGAGATGCAATGAAAGGGAAAGTTGTTCAGCAAAACTATCTTGTTCAAAATTTAAGACACTAAATTAAAAAATAGAATATTACGAAAAACGATAAAAAAGGCTCTATGCTCTTTATCGCTGTCAGATTTCTTACGGAAATTTAATTTTGATAGTGTTATTTGCAAATCTGCTTTACATCAAAGTCGAAATTTATGAGAGTATAAATGATATTTATTAGCTTTTATTGTGTTCAATGTCTTTCACTTTTTTTCTAATATTCCAAGTAAATATTGTCCTCTCCACAGTAGCGCACGCAAAAATGTTTCAGGGAGGGGGGAGGAATTCCAGGATCTAAAGTCCACCATTCTCTCATCATACCCCAAACATTCTTTTGATTTTGTGGATTTTGGAAACAAAAAATAGTAAAAAATAAATTATTGAATCAATAAGTAGCATTAATTTGTAGCGCACACAGGAATTTTTCAGGGGGGAGGCAGGGTCAAAAGTCCACAATTCTCCTATCATGATCCAATACGCCACTCAACATATTCTTTTGATTTTGTCGATTTTCGGGAACAAACAACATTAACAAATTAATTATTGAATGAATAATTAGCATTAATTAATAGAATTAGTTATTAATAACAAACACTTGATTAAATTTACCGTACTATATACATAAAATTATAATCAATTGGGAAAAAATTTAGGAGGGTCCGGACTCAAGGCCCCCTTTGTGTCTGCCACAAGCATTAATTAATAAAATTGTTAATTATAAATACTCAATTAAATTTTACATATTATATGTATAAGGATTATCATCAATGAAAAAAGTGAGCTAAGCGGGGCATCACTGCCCCTCCACAATAAATATGTGGTAAAAACATGACAAAAACCGTCAGAGAATGTTTTTAGACTGCTTTGTGGAGGACAGGGGTCCCTAGGCAAGAAATGTTTGGAGCACTGCCTATGAGACCAGCCTCCAAGAGGTACATAAAGCAATAAGGCATTGGCATATATTACTTCTCCACATGGTAATCAAAGCATTGATTCCACGGAAAACATTTTGAAACTAGCAGATCGATCAAGGTTGTGGCTAGCTGAACTTCGGCATCATTTCTGAAAAAAGATACATTTTTCATGTACATCTTCAAATGCCCAATGTGATGAAATTCAACTTGTTTTGAGGTGTTCCAATAATTCCCATCAAATGACACGCAATTGAGTTGGATGCGATCGAGTGCTTTTGTGTAGTATAGAAGCTAGTTGATAGCAATATTGGTCATTCCAGGTGTAGGGAAATCATCCAGTAGCACTCCTTGATGGTCCCTAAAGACAACAGCCATAATTTCCTCAGCATGTGATACTTGAATTTCTTACGAGATGGAGGCAAGTGGCTTTTCCATGATTTGCATTAAATGCCCAAAAAATAACTCCCTTTGCATGACTTTATGCTTGTAATGATACCAGAAACAATATATCTTCCAATAACCCAATTATTCATGCATGATATTCAATAAATTGCTAATCAGAAGGTTGAGTTCCTGTCGAACAGGGGGATCTGTTTCAATCAAAGTTTCAGCATAGCGCATATTATCATGACTGGTGAATGAGCTTGATCTTTGTTCTGCTCTGATCTTGACTAGTCTGATACAGCTGTTCTACCAAAATCTCATCTGCTTTTATAATTTTACACACTTGCTCAGTACAACTTAACAAGTTTCAGTAAGATAAGTTTTTGCTAGATGTAAAAACTTCATCACAGTTCTTGCTTCAACACCAATCATGTTTCCATCAGAACTTCTGAAAATTCAGGATGCAACTAAATAGCTAATCTCAACCATGATCAAATGCTGCGATTTTATCTAGACAGAATTTTTATGCACTTGGCAAAACTCTTATTTTTCTTTTTTCAAACATTCTTGTACAAACATTTGAATTTAAAAATATGGAATTAAGCAACTGATTGGTTAACTATTTCTTTTGAAGTGAATTCTCCAAAGAATATTAATATATACAAGTAAGATTTAAAGGAGGAAACTTGCAGTGTATTTTAAAATTCTATTCATATGACTTGCATGTTAATAGAATCAAGTGTTCTGATCAAGCTTCAATTGACATAGCAAAAATGAAATTTAAAAAGCAGTTTTTTTTATGGGTAAGATATTTAGAATAAACACATTAATTTTTAAAAAAATGTGAAAAATTACATTTTTAAATATATCGTATTTATGAATTTAAAATTTGTTTTATGTGGTTCATAAAGTATATTAAAAGATGAAACTCTACATAACGAATTTTCCAAATAACAAACTTTTTCCAGGATTTAGCGACTTTGTTATATAGAGGCCCAACTGTATTTTAAGAAGTACATTTATATACAAAGAGTCAAGAAGTGATGGCTTTTGTTCTTTATTATGTCAAACACAAGGCAGACAGTTTGAAAATGCACAAATGTGTGTTTGTATATAAATGTATACACATTAATCTATATACATTCACATGCAAACGTACCCAATGCACTATACATGAGCTAGAACATTGTTTTCAAATATACTTTACAAATAAAACACATAGTCATGGAAAATTGTGACACACAGATAGCTGAAAGTGACAAAAAACAATAAAGATAAAATAATTTTAGAAAGCTTGTTGAATTGTGTGCTCTGTTGCAGAGAAACTATAATAATTTTAATATTAATTTATCCAACTACTTCTTCCAACTGGTGAATGAATTTATTGTGTTTAGACGATTGAATACGATTAGTGATTACAACCTATTTAAATTGGAAAAAGGTTTATGAATGCATTTATTACACTGTAAATAACAGTTAGAAAGATTAAAAATTTTTGCAAAATTTGAAAAAATTACAATAAGATATCAATAATAAATTTAAGTTTCAATCCTAAAGAAATTTCAGCATAAAAACTGAATACTGTTGCATTTCAATTTTTGTATCTGACTTAGCAGCAATCAAGCTTAGTTCCTTTTATAACAGGTATACATTCAAGCATATGTATTACATGAATGACTTGATTTATACTGACTACTTTCTTATAAAAAACACTTCTCATTAAAAAATGCATACAAATAACACTTTACATTCACCTTATATATATAAATATTAATTACTTCACCACAAATATTTTTCTCCAAAAGTTTCAAAATGGTAGTTTGGTCTTAAAATAAACACACTGTCTGTTCTTGGGAACAGTATATTCAAAGCACATCAATTGAGTTCCTGTTATTTTGTTTGAAAGCTGGTGGTACAAAATATACATGAAAATCATCACATTTCAATCTAGAAAAATCTAAGTCATTGCATTTCGGTTTTCAGTCCGAAAACACAAACACGGTATTTTGACAACACTGTCTCCCACTTTGAAAATCCATCAATAGTAAATAAATATGTTCTTACACATAAGATGGTTGTTGTTTCTGGATCACCAAAATACAAATAAGTAACAAACAGCTGACTTTGAAAAATGCATCCACAAAAATTTGAAAGCACACAAATACATATAGGAACCTTTGTATTTATAATTATTTCTTAAATATGAAAAGTTTTAACAATACTTGTTGAATAATTCTTCAGAGGAAAAATGAAAATTTTTCCTAATAAGATGCAATCTCACTTATTTAGCAAATGGAATAATCTGACTGAAATTAAAACCCTTGATTATAAAATGATTCATTACATCTGCACATGAATTTCAATGAAAATATACTAAAAATCATCCCTGATTTTTTACAGTAAGCATTACAAAAAACATTTCTTGCTTCCAACAGTCAGCGAGTAAATTTTTCTAAAAGCAGAATTAGGTTTATTAAAAGTGAGTCCTATACAATTTAAAAAACTATACGAATCATATCCTTTGGCTTTCCTCATCCTAATACAAAGAACAACACCAGTCAAATCAAACAGTAAATTTTATAAAAAGTAACCATGTCATCCATTCATGATGATTTAAGTATATTCAGCATGCAGTTTGTTGGTAGACTTCTTGTGCTTTAATTTCAGCTCGATTTGGTTTTTTCATGACTGGAGGTGGCTTGCTCTTGATAGGTGGCTTGAAAGAAGATACACCACCTCCAACAACTTCAACCTTATCTGCAATAACTTTTGTCTCTGGCTTGCTTTCAGTATCATTATTAACCTTATCTGTTTTATTCCAACTGAGCTCAACTGTTTCAACTTTGATGCCTGATTTACCATTTGATTGGGGGAAGGAAATTGTTTCAGACTGTGAGTCAGTTTTATCTTTGGAATCAACAGTCAAATCTGGAGACGATGGTCCTAAATTATCGCCTGTGCTTGCACTGCGTCTCACAGCATAGAAAGTCTGAGTTTGTGCATCGAGGGAGGGTGGTCCCGTCACATGACTCGCACTACGGGACATTGTTCCCTTTTTCATGGTACACTGATTTGACTTGGCAAACCTTTCGGCTGCAGTCAGTTCTGGACTATCTGTGCTGCTTGCTGGACTCAGGAGCAAGCTGTCATCAGCAGGACTCTTCCCATTCTTTGCCCCGGATACTGGACTAGGTAAATTGATAGGAAGATCCAACACAAGATCAGGAGCATCCTTGCAAGACTTCTTTGGTCTCCGATTGCTTTCATCGTAGAACTGTGCCATCTGAGCACTTTCGATTGCCTTCTCAGATTCTGTATTATCACTGGTGGTGCCAAGATCCAGAGGTTGGGCACTTTCAATTTCAGTGGATTCAGGTTCAGCAGTGGTCAATTCACTCTTTGGCGGAAATGGAGGCTGAGTCCCTTCCCATTCTGGTGTCTGAGGATGAAGACTATTGAGACTCCGTCTATCGAGGGAAGAAGTAGAACTACAATCCTCAGGTGCACCAGAGGTGGATAAGGATTTAGGGCTGTGACTGATGCCAGATAAAGAATCACTGCTGCTGCTTGTCCGACGCTTTTCACTGCCGTCCATACTACTCTTATCTTTATCCTCATCTCTGAAAAATAAGAAAATTAAGTTATGGCAACTATTTTGAGAGAAAAGATTGATAAATTTTTACCTGAAAACCAAGCATTTTCAAAGTTGATGTTCAAAAATAAAGTATTTTAATAAATGAAAGGTTTAAAAATACAATGTATTTCTGAAATTAAAATTTTTATTTGTCTAAAAAACACATAATAGGGGGAAAAAATCAAAATTACATACGAAGAAAGGTAGACAAGATCAAAAAGGACTTGAACCAAAATATATCTGTAAACATCTAGTTTTTTCTCCCAAACATATACTTAATTGTAATTAAAAAAATCCTAAATAAAACAAAAACTTACATTCATTAATGGAGTTTTTATTTCATTCATTACTGTACCAGATATTTTTTTATATACTACAGGGTGATAGATATAATGAACATTGACATACATTTACATAAAAAAGCATCAATTTACAAAGGGCATGGGAAAAAAAATTCTTCATTATTCATAAATAACTCATTTAGTACAGCATTTAATTTTTATACTTTTTGGAAAACATACTGTACAAGAAAAACGATCAGATATATAAAATTACAATTCACACAAACTACAAAATCAAACTATAATTCAACATACAAAACTAAAAATTTAATGTTGACCAATTCAAAATTTTAAACAAATGTTTACCTATAAACGTAAAGAGCATAGGTTACCAACAAGGACAAACACCACCTCTAAGAGGGTATTGGAGCCTTTCAAAGTATGGTAACATGTTTAGAGGCAATGAGGAGGATGTTAAGAAAGTCAAGGCTTACCTGTTTAGGAAACTAATATAATAAAATATTTTGAAAACACCTACTGTTATCATGAATAAACATTTTATGTACCTTTCTAAAATTTTAAATTGCATTATGTATACCTACAGAGAGTCAGTACAGTATTGTTCATGTCAAGTCTAAGAAAGTTGGTAACCCAAGATATGATTCATGCAATCAACCTAATGATTTTTGTGCACTTTGCAAATTAAAATCTAGTAAATCTAAATTAAGTATATATTGCATCTTAGGTCATATGACTGCCATGATTTATTTCCTCTTCATATTTCTTAAAATCTCAGTTCATTTTGATAAACGTTTAATTAAAAGAGCCTCTAGTTTGAGACACAATAAAGCCGATTTTATTTTCATTTTACAACATTCCTGGTTACAGAATTTTTATTAAAATAAAACTTACCATAAATATAAAATTTACCATTACATATAACTAAACTTAGTGGCACAACAGCTCATGAGGGACAAGGCCTCTGTACCCATCTTAGTATACCTGACCATTGGACACTGAGGTGCATGAGCAAATGGCCCGATCAGGTGATCAGTCTCAAGCAAAACCCCCAGTATTTAGTCCCTAAGCAAGCTTGGTTCTCATTTTATCAACCCACTAAAGAAATGAAAAGATGAGACAACCTTGTCCAGGCTGAGGATAGAACCCTATACCTGTGGTGAGGAAGTGTGATATGCTACCACTTGGCTTCAATTACATATAAACAGGCCCCTATAATTTCAAACTACATTTTAGATGTTTTAAGTTAATTCTCCACATAATATGAACTTTTCCATACAAAAAATTTCCCCCCACTTTCAAACACTGATATACTGAATTGAAGAGTAATAAAGAGAACAATATGGCAATGTAGGAAGGGGGAAGAAATGTTGTTGTCGTGTCCTTTCTGAAAGGAAGAAATGTAAGTTGCCAGAGCCTGAGACATGTTGGACTTCTACATGATAGATGGCAACACCACTTATCTCAACCTCCACAATTTAGGCATGGAACTGGAAGGGAGGGAAATATTCTCCAGCCCTTCTGCACACGTGGTTTCTGCTGCGACCGCCCACAAGACAGGAGATATGCTCAAGGGAGTAAATATGTAAACAGGGTGGGTTGCATTCAATACATGTACACAAAAATGTTATTCTAAATTTTCAAAAAAGGGGACTTAAAGTAGGAATGCACTTCCAACTCAAATTAATTCCTGGAATTAAAAGTTTGATGTTTTCTTTTCCAGCCAATTGAAGCTATGATTTTGAAGTGAACATCAGATATTTTAATAGAATTAGCATTAATTATAGCTCAAACTACCACACTAAATCCAACATTACATATGTTGTAGCTCTATTTATATATAATATTATAATTCCCTTTTTGTTTACTGGATATATTCCTTACTTTTAACTGTATATGTAAAGTACAATATTCACCTGATTTTTAAGAGGATGTACTTGTCTGGTATAAGGCCATCTTTTCCAAGGAAGCTTCCTCGCCACCAGTCATTGGATACTTGGTTTTGCAGGAGCAGTGTATCACCTTTCTTGAAGGAAAGCTCTCGCTGTGATCGAGCATTAAAGTCAAACTGGGCAACAGCTTCTAGTACTTCCGTTTCTGAAAGGAAAAGTAAATATTTGATTATATCATATATAATTAATCGTTCTTACTGTACATTTCTAAATATAAGCTAATCTGTATATAAGATAAAAAGTACATCCTTTTTTTTAAAAAAAATTTGCCCAAAACTCGATACTCATGTTTAAGTTAAATTAGAAGGGGTAAGAAATCCTGCAACTTTCAAACATGTCGCCATGGAGGCTAAAATGCTGTTGCATGGAAAAAATGAGTAAAATGTTTTCCAAACAAATTGCTGTGAAATAAAACACTAAGTACTAACAGTTATAGTTTTCTCTAAGGTAATCCTATCTAAACCTAGTACTTTTTTTCCTTTCATTTACTATCTTGTACAAATACTGAACTGGTCTTATTTTCTATGAGAATCAATCTTATTTTTTATTGAAAAATGAATCACAAGAGAGATTTCTATATGACGAATTTCTAACTGTAAGTGATTGAACTGAACAAATATGTTTGCTCATCATTTCTTACTAAATGAGAAACAAGTTCAGGAATGAAGAAAAAACATTAAGAATTAGGATAGAGTCAAAATAAAAAAAAAGACATGTCCTCTGCCTATGTTTCATATCCTGGAGGAGAAATTAGGAACATGATTACCATATGCATTCAGGCTGCTATTTACAAATTCAGATTCTGATACCTACTTTGAAGAATGTAAACATTTTTTTTTGAAGGCTGACTTAAAACACTAAAAAATAATAAATAAATAAAAATCACTAGTTCATCGTTTACATAATACATGTGTATAAATATTTTTTCTAAGCATCCCTTTTTCTAAGATTAGTAGATTCATACATAATTCAATACCCATACTTACTTTAAAAAAGTTCCAAAATGTTTTAGCTTAAATACAAAAATGAATAGGGTACATTTACTTGTGGAATATATTTAATAGTTTTACTGTATTATGCTTATATTGGGTATATAAATTAATTTTGAGGATTTTCTAAAAGATGGCTTAACTAGTATTAAACTGCATCGGACTATCTTTTAATTGTATTCGTGTGATATCGTTATTTCCCTCTAAAAATCAGTATGTGTCATTTTGCTGAAGTGTAAACAACAGTTATTTTGTGCCCTGAGTATGTCAATGTTTGTATGAACAAAACACAATTTGTTGGAAGTGCTGCTTTTTTTTAATTTGAAGAAAAGTGCAGCAGATGGACTCCAATTACTGTGAGGCATATGCGGAATATGCTCTATCCAAAAAAAACTTGTGAGTTCTGGTTCCTGTGTTTTACAAGCGGCGATTTTTAGTATAGTGACAAAGAACGTGAAGGGAGGCCAAAAAAGTTTGAAGACGCTGAGTTGGAGTCATTATTGGACCAAAATTCACGCCTAACACAAGAGGAGCTCGCTGAAATGTTAGGAGTGGCTCAACAAGCAATTTCAAACCGTTTTAAGACCATGGGTATAGTTCAAAATAAGGGAAATGGATTCTGTATGAAATCAAGCCAAGAAACGCTTGAACACCATTTTTTCAAGTGCGAACAACTGCTCCAAAGACAAAATCGGAAGAGTTTTTTGCGTCGAATCATGAAGGGGATGAAAATGGATCCACTACAACAATTCAAAGTGCAGAAAATTGTGGAGTAAGTCAGGTCATGCATCAACTTCAATGGGCAAACCGAATATTCATGGCAAGAAGCTAATGCTGAGCATCTGGTGGGATATGCTCGGAGTGATCAACTATGAACCATTTCAGCCTGACGAAAATATCACTGGTAATGTTATCAAGAACAATTAATGTAATTATGCCAAGGATTGAAGCTCAAATGCCCCCAATATGCCAAAAGAAACATAGCAAAGTAATCTTTCAGTATGACAATGCCCTACCACATGTTGCAAAAGTCGTCAAGGAAACTTTGGAGGCACTTCAACAGGATATCCTACCCCACCTGCCGTATTCACCAGGCAGTTCTCTTTTTGACTACCATTTGTTACAGTTGATGACTCATGGTCTGGCATAGCAGCACTTCACTTCTTATGAAGAAGCCAAAAATTCGGTCAACTCTAGGATCACCTTAAAAGACGAGGAATTTTTTCAATGTGGAATCCATATGCTACCAAAAAGATGGGGGAAAGTTGTAGCTAACGATGGACAATACTTTGAATAAAATACACTGTAGCAATTTCTTAGAATAAAGCTTCTAAGTTACAAAAAACCCACAAAACTTATTTGTATACCCAATATACCATTATATATCATACAAATTACCTTCAATAGAATATTAAAATACTACTAGAATTTAAGTAAAAAAATATGCAATCAAAAAACATTAAAAATGCAAATTTTCAATTCACAAAGTATTGTTTCAGCAATTGGTAACAAAAAACACTTTTGCAGTAAAAAAGAAATGTAATATAAGATATAAAATCATCCCAAAATGATATAAAGCAAAAGTATGCAATGTTCAGAAAATTAAAGCTAGTGAATTACATTACAGAAATATATCAATATTAGCAAATTGAAACATGCTTAAAGACACAAAATACATAAAGTAAACACAGTATGTATAAGCAAAAAGAGAACAATTGAAAAAAAAAAAATTCCACTTTACAGTGTAGAATTACTTGCACATCTAATCACAATTAGCTTGGTTTTTCAAAGTAATTAAGTCAGTTTACTAACAAAAAGAATGATGAATTTTAATCAAAAACTAAATGTTGGTTACTCTCTGAGTGAAACGAAATATCATCAGTTTCAAAACACAACTATCAATGGAAAAAATTACTACTTTTTTAAAAATAAAAATAATAAAAATAAATCAAAACAAAAATTAAAAACATACTGCCAAACAAATTGATAGCTATCTCCTGTTCAGGAAATACGGCATCTGTAAATTGTTATAAACACCAAAATTAGTAAGAAAATGTGCAAGGGAAACTAGAAAATAAAAACAAACCAACATGCTTAGTGCTAAACAAAGAGGGGAAGGAAGCTCAAAGTAATTTAGCATACTTAACAGAAAACGATCCTTTCAAACACTGCTAGCTTAAAAAATTTGGTAGAAACACATTTGGATGCATAAGAGCTCTAAAATTACTTTTAGGATTATTTTTGCATGCACTTTTGTCAATTAAAGCATATCTAAGAAAATGGGCACACATTCATTAAGTATTTATATAATTTTTGTTTAAAAAGCTTCATAATCACATATGTTATTCAAAATTACAAATAAAGACCCGTTTTATAAACAAAAAAGATATGTGTTATAAAGTTTTTTCTACTTCTTTATAATTTATAAATGATCTAACTTTTAGTACAGCAATAGCAATAGTAAATAAATTTAAAAAATTTTACTATCGTCTTGGGGTTATGCATAATAAGTTTTTTTGTGTTCATCTCCCCCCCTCCCCCATATATTTTGTAATGTATCATAATTTTATAACCAGCTACAAAGAAAAATTTATTTTTAACTGATATATATATATATATATATATATATATATATATATCAAATATACAATTTTTTTTTAAATAAACAAATCAAATTATTGGATATGTTTATTTCCTTTTACAATAGAAACATAGCTCATTCATAAAATGGCCAACAACAAACTGTTATTTCAACCTAAATATAAACAATTTGAAAACATACCATCTTCACTCTGTACTGCATCTACTTCTGAATCGTCTGCTAAATCTGATACAGGATCAGGAGGAGAATCACCAACATCACTAAAGCGAAAATGCAGCGAGATTAAGTACCATTATAAAAATCAAAGGATAATGATGAAATGAACCATTCAATAAACATAATCTTGCAAAATTCCCCAAAAATAAAATTTGAAATGACAAAATATAATATTAAAAAAAAAAGGTTAGAAATGCAACATTTTGTATTGATCTATTATCTTATTTTAATTCTTACATTAATTGAAATTGTTCTAATATAAATAGCATATACTCTGGTTATTCTATTTAAAATTAATATAATTACCATTCATGTAACCTATTACCGATTCAAGTGATACTCTAAATATTATCTAGTTCTATAACAAATACTTTTATTATAATTTTTAGCTATTCCATTTTTCGTTACAATGTTTAAAATAAAGAGAGATAATTAGAATAAATGTGCATGAAGAAAAAATATTTCTCACTTTTCATCAGGAACATGAGTGCTGATGTATTTTTCATACACAATTCCTCCGTCATCGGGGAATATGTCTTCTTGATATATAATGATATTTTTAATGAGTTCATTCACTAAATTCTGGTACTGGACTTGGTCTTTGTCTTCAGGAATCGGGAGAAGAGTAGGACCAAAGCATATGGCCAAATTATAGGGATCCATCATATTTTCATCGCTGAACTCGGACAAGCTATTTTCAAAAACACACAAAAAACATTTTCACATCCAAAGAAACAAAAGGAAGATTTAAAGTTTCTTAAAAAATCAAAGTTATGCAAATTTAATATAAAAATTAGAATAGATATAATAGAAATTAAAAATAGACAACATAATTTTTCCCATTCAAAACAAACACACGCATTTAATTAATAGAATATAACTAAAAATAACTTAAAGTTAATCAAACCATACATATTTGTAAAAGAAGTAAATTGTAAATTAAACAGAGAAAGACTGAGGAAATGTTCAAAATGACAATAAATAACAGATTTTAGAGAGGATTTTACATCAGTATTTAATGAATAATGTAATACAAAATAAAACACAGTAGAAATCTTCTTTTCTCAAGTGAATAATTAAATAAAAAAAAGAAAAGTAGCCAAGATTAATAAAAAAAAAGAATAAACAGATAGAGAATTCTAATCCAACAGGTATCACTTTTTCACAGTTATCAATTTTACAAGTTTTAGCCAATGAAATTAACAACTAATAAAAAAACAATACAAAGCCATAATCGATTTCAGATAAAATTATAACAGTGCATTTGAAATAAACTAGCACAGTCAGTATCACAAATAAAATTTTTAAAAATAATCATTGAAATAGACAGTAATTCTAAGCATTCATTAAAATTTATCATTGTTCTAGTTTCTACTTAAACAAAAAATGACAATACTTACTGATTTAGGAATGCAAACAAATATCTCAAAACAATTACAACAGCTCTAGGCAGATTGTTTACAACTTCTCTTACTCGGTAAATGAATTCCTTCTTGGAATCAACTTCTACAATAAAGATACATAAATATAATATTAATTTTGAAAGACATAATTTACTTCCTTTTTAGAGATTTCAGTTACAACAGATGAAATTTTTTTTAAAAAAAGTATACAGAAAGGCAACAAAATAAATTAACTGAATTTCATGCACTCTTTATATAAACTTGCCTGTAATTATTAAAATCATACACAAAACCTTGTGGTTTATTATTACAAAATCTCAATAAATTGTTCATTACAAAATGTAAAATATTCAAAATTTGGAGAAGGTACATTGAGTTTTTTTAATAATTAAACAAGATTAATTACAAAAATCTATCAGTTAAAAAAATAACAATGAATAAAGAAATATAGTAATTTTGTAAATAATCAAGTATTGAATAGGTGGTATACATAAATTTAAGTTATAAATTAATATTAATACTGCATACATGAAATTAAAAAATTTCAGTTCTTTAAATAACAATAAACCACAATGCAACAAATAAATTGCAAATGATTTAAAAACCAAATGCACAGCAATATTACAGTATTTAGCTCTTCATATGATCCCTATATTTTATTTTGATGTCTCTTTCAATACAAATACACAAAATTTAAATAGAAATGACAAAAAGAGATTTATTAAGGACATTTAATGCACTTTGTCATTATTATATACAACATGCAAGTCAGTACTTACGAGAAATGTCAACAAGCTGATCAAAGTAAAATATTGGGAAGAGCGGTTCCCGCAGTTCTCTTAAATACAGTTTTAACACTCCTCCAACTGAATTTATATCACTAGCATCTGACACATCAGCTAATGGATCTTCTCCTGAAATATTAAAAAATAGGATACCAATTTAAAATAAATGGAAACGTTCCATTTCCTAATATATACAATTAATTACATTTAATTCATAATTCAGCCCATACAAGATCAAATTACAAGTGTAAATAGAATTCATTTCACAAAAGCAGCAGTTCTTAAGCTTTTGATTGCTGGCCCCGCCGGGAGGTGTGGGGGGGGCATGGGGGGGGGGGGGGGGGGGGGGGGGGGGGGGGGGGGGGGG
>BMAV01019989.1:89885-106053 GCA_019973955.1 Trichonephila inaurata madagascariensis
ACAAGGAAACACATTAAAACGAATTTATTTCCCCTCTCTGCACCAATAGTTATTTATAAATTTCAAAAATAGCCCTCCCTTTCTCCCAACCTTTAAAAAATCCCCTAAATTCATAAAAAGATTTATAATTAAGATTAAAAACAAATTCTTTTAGGGAGAAACTATAATCGTGAAAACTTAAAAAGCTACCCATTTCTTAGGTCATTTTTATTTTCTTTTTTTAAATAATGAAATGTTATTTTAAATAAGAGGCAAATGAAAAATAAAATGAAACCAATGATTACTAATAAATCCTAGAAATAAGCATCGAATAAAAGTATAAAAACTATGAAGTAAATAATCATGAGTAAAATACTGAATTGAATATGTACACAACACCAAATAAAAGATAGAGGACGCGAGAATTAGAAAATTTATTCGAAACCTGGGAGGCTTGAGCGAGTGAGTGATAATACGAAGGGAAGAACAGTATAGCTTATTCTAAAAGAGAGATTTAAGTTTTGAATTTCTCGATATTCAGACTAAAAATGTATCAATTCATGGAGAATGTCAAATTAAAATCACATCATAATTACAGTATAACGTAAAAAGATTAATAACTACATTGAGCATTAAAAAATACAAATGATTACGAATTTTTTACACATAATTAAATAAACAAAACAATTCTTGGAAACAGAAAATATTCGAAAAAAGTATGGAACTCACCAAACCAGTCCACTTCAATGGGTACATTCCAACAGACCATACCAGTGGTCTTCATTTCTCGTATAGTTTTTCACACAAAGTACGTAATAATTTTTTTCTTTTTAGCACTTTAAATCACACAACTTACAGTTCATTTCCGAAGACAGAGCACTGAACGCGCATCTTCAACTACTGCAAACCAATTTTGATGACACATAACAGAACGCTGTCGGAATAAATTAAAACAGTTCCACACCATCAGCTCCCAGACCTGTTATTTCCGACTTCCGTGTTTAAGGGTTAATTGCACAAAAAACCAATTTGGAATGTTTATATTTAAACTAGGAAGAACACGACGTATTTTCAAAGAATAGAATCCACAACATTCACGAATAAAAAAAACACAATCAATTTAAACTTCTCTTGAAATTAAGCACATTTTTTCCCCCCGATTGAATAAAATCTTTTAAGCTATTTCGAAACTTTAAAAGCGATCTATTATTGTTTGCGATATGGCAACAATCAATCCAAAAGAATAGTTTAGAAGTATTTCCAAGCGAAATCAAGTACCAAATGTTTTGAAAATCAAAAATCTTCCATCGAATTCAAGAACACAAAGTTAATAATTCTGATATGAATAGTTCAATAAATAAATCCATGAAACATATGTCACCGTAAGCATTTGACTGATTTTTAGAAGAAAAGTGAAAAAATAGTAATGCAAAATATATCCACATCCAACTGTAAATTAAATTGTATAGTTATTTAATTTTTTCTGTAGTGTTGACGCTCCTCCAAAGCACACTGAAATAGATTTCACAACCAAACGTTTAAAAGTGGAGATAATTGCCTTGGGAACACGAAGTGGGAAAAGAAAAAAAACCTCGCATCCTTTTAAAAGTGAGAACGAAAAAGGAAACACATGTTTATGGAGCGAAAACTTGAATGATCCTCCTGCGTCCAGTAGCACTACTGACAAGTCATTTCTATTTCCCTCAAAAACTGCAGACGCTGACAAGAGCACTGGGTTTACCACACAGAAAAAGTTTTACGCGCCAATGCCGATTCTATTTGGCATACTTTCGGTATTTTGGATCCATTGCTTAAAATCTCTCCTTTGTGAACACGCCGATTTCTTATAGGAAATAAAAATAATAAAAAAAAATTTAAAAAAAACAGGGTCAAGTCAATTCAAAAATTCATTTGTATCTAGTAATATACTTTTTATTAATTAAATTAAATTTTGAACCAAAATTGAAATTATACGAATTGTTCCGTTTGGAATATCGAAATCGGAAGAATCGTGATTTAGTCAATTTAATCTATTGTGTTAACATCTCAAAAATGGCATTCAAAAAGTATAAACGGCGTTAAAATTCTTAATAAATATAATCCTCTAGTTGTTGAGTGGTTATTAATTCTTTAAAACTCATGAACAACTCAAAGCTATTTTTTTATTCTCACAGTAATTAGAACAACAAAAATTCCACTGTTGCCATTAGCAATTTTAATTTCCTAAAATTTATCAAAAATAAAGATAATAATCAGGTACAGGATCAACAAACTGACACTAACATTAAATGAGTCGATTCGTTTCAACTAATATCAAGAGGATTTATAATAAACATGTCTTAATAGATTTTTCGAATTTCATTACATTTTAGAGGAAAAAAATTTTTCAGTCAAACTTTATATTAATTTCCAGCAATGGAATATTTTGGATAAACAATACGAAAAATTATAATATAAATGCAAGAAAAATAATTTTTTTTTAGAATCACTAAATACTGTTGGTCCCACAGTTACAATATTAAGGATAAGAACACAACTATTACCATGAGAGAATCACAGTTATAACCGCAATGAAACCTGCTATTACGTGTCTTAAATTTCTTTCTAACACTGAAATCGAGATATAATTAATTTAATATTTTGTTTTATCCGGGCTTTTCAATTTATCTCATTTGGAAGTA
Source organism: Trichonephila inaurata madagascariensis (assembly GCA_019973955.1). NCBI lineage: Eukaryota > Metazoa > Arthropoda > Arachnida > Araneae > Nephilidae > Trichonephila > Trichonephila inaurata. The sequence continues at coordinate 92,546 of BMAV01019989.1, forward strand.
ACCATTTAAAATTAATTAATCTAAAAAATATTAATTATTTCAAACTAACCATAAATTTCACTACAAGCTAAAATTTTCAAAAAAAAATTTCCGATATGACACTGGCACAAATTCATTTCTCTCAACCAAAACCTAAGATATTTTTTTTAAAAAAATCAGAAATCTCGTTGGTGACAGACAGAATACCTGATCCTTTCAGGTTTAACCTCCTATCTGATTCAGAAATCAAACTTTTGGAAACTTTTTTCACACCTGTCGCCAATTTTGGCGCCTATCTCTCCCTCGCGCTGCGATTCATTGCCAATTGTTGCGACTCCCTTCCCCATTCAAACTGGCTCCCGGTTCACACGCGAAGAGGGAAGAGAACAAACACAAAGAGGAAGTAACCAAAAACGACAACTGGGGATGAGTGTGGAGCATTTTCTTTTTCTTTTCGAGAGAAGGGAAGGGGAAAAAAAACCCAGCAACAGACACTCCCCTGCAGAATGTAAACAAAGTAGAAAGGTCACCACTGCGAATTGAATCCATCGGGATTTCATTTCAGTTGAGGAGCATTAATTAAAAGACAGAAAAGCCAGAGGTCGGCGACTTCGGCAAGAGGCGCCTCTCCACAGAGTGATTCACTCGTACATTAGGAAGAGGTTGAAATGACGTGAGAACCATTACCACACCGCGGAGACTTATTAGAGCATTTAAGGCACTCTCTTTCCTCCTTTTTTTAAAAAATGACCTTGAGATATGACGAAGATGAAGATGGAAAGTTTTGGGGTAAATATTAAAGGAAGAACTTTCTAAATGATGGATGTAGAAAGTGTATCACATTAAAAGTAACAATGGATTACAAAATTGACAAATTACATACTTTATTTAGCAATACATTCGTTTTTCAAATTCTTCAAACATGTTACGATTCCTTACCCGTAGTTAAAATCGGTTGACTTTGAAAATACAATAAAGCCAAAAGAGGAAAAGAGCGTTATAATTTTTACCAAAACATTTTTCACTTGAGTAATCTATTAAAAATTAATATTTTGTTGACATTTGTTACAGCACGTAAAGCACAAATTCTTGAAAATGACGCCATGATACTTTTTTTGGCACTTTTATATGTCAAAGAACTCAAAATCATTTTAAAACTTCAATTCTTCTGAATTATGGCATTTCATTCTTTTTGTATATTATTTCTTTTTCGATCATTTCGGAAATACTATAATTGCGATACAAATAACAATCATAGGTAACACGAAAGAAACTTTTCCAAGGCATAAATTTAAATATAATGGGATAATCTTTAGGAATCTACAAATGATATAAAATTAAACATAATGCAATAGCAGAAGTATACGCGGATAATGTAAACTTCTTTTTTAGAATTGGGATCCCACAGCAAAGTAAATAAATTTAAATAGTTTTTTTCCCCACATTTTATGGAAAGAATAAATAAAAACTTGAAGAGACGAGCAGATTTCAGTAGTCTACGTAAAATTAATTCTAAAGCCGAATTCCTTAAGCTCAGTATATGCAGGAATAAGGATAGAGGATTAATTTAGAATACAAGTATTAAAACTTAAAGAATAGTAAATACGAAGGAAAATTTTTACACTTATTTCTTATTTTTACACTTAAAAAACAATTCGCAGATCTCTCTTTGTTAACTTATTTTTTTTTAAATTTTTATTTCTCAAACACTATATCTTTTTATTGCATTATCAAACCAGAATAATTTTCAGAAATAATTTAAAAGTAAAGCCAACATTCATAAAACTATTTGTGCGACTCGGAAAAATGTAACCCACCAGTCTCGCAAGCGAATCGTACTCTAAATCACGAGCAAGAAAAAGAAATCTGTGAATGGATACTTTTTAATGGAGTTTAAATTCCCTCTAAAATTGTAGTCAGAAATAGTTGATGTCACAAATATAATCACTATCATTCAATTCCTAAAGGTATCCGACTACGTTCGGAACCGTGATTTTGCAAAAGCGTATAAATGGATACTATTTAGGGTATTTAGTGTCATTTAGATTAGAAAATGCATATAAAATTGTTTTAAGAATAGTATTACAATAAAAAAAATTTTAAGTACAATGTTTTGACAAAAAATGAACGTAGAATGACCCATTTTCAAACGATTCTCCTTTTGTGAAAAATGCTTCTATTATAATAATATTTCGCCAGTCTTATAGCTCAGACCTCTGTACAGAGGCTCCACTAGAATTTTTGAAATACTTAGAAGTGGATTTATCCATGTTTTACGACAACAGAGGGGAGACATTTTAAGAAAGAAAACGCCGATCATTATTTCAATGGGTTGCAACTCTGAAAATAATGTGAATTTTCAAAAATCAAAGTTGAGACTCTGTAGAGAGGTCTGAGCTATATACAGGCAAAATATTATTATAATAGAAGCATTTTTCATAAAAGGAGAACATTTTGAAAAAAAAGTTATACTAAGTTTTTTGCCGAAATATTGTATTTAAATAATTTTTTTTTAGTCAAAATGTCCTTAAAACAATTTTATACATATATTCTAATGCAAGTGACATTAAACATCATGAAAATTATCCATTTATGCGCTTTTTTAAAATCACGGTTCCGAACGAAGTCGTATACCTAAAGAAAAGAGAGAGAGAGAGAGAGAAAAGAATGAAGGCTTGAATCCAAGTAATTTGTACCAAGATTAAAAAAATTCGCCTTTAATCCCTCCATTATGAATTTTTCTATGAATACTAATAAAGGAAGTATTTTTCATTAATGTTACAAATAACTTCTTCCGCTGATATTCAAATGAGACTAGTAATGTATGATGATGGATTCAAGTAGAGGGGGGGGGTATCTACAATTATTCCATTCACTCCCTCCCGACAGAGGAAATTTTGGGCGGACACGAGGAGAATGAATCCCTTCACTTCCAATGACGGGCATTCAATTATGGATCATTTACCGCTGGGAATTTCCTCCATTTTGGACGTGCAAACTGAGTCACGCGAAGAAAGGAGAGTAGGGTTGTGGCTATCGAATAAGAATCAAGAGTAGAGTAAAAGAAGTCGGTTGCTATGAAGACAAACACAAAATGTCATTTGGAAATTCCTTGCAAAACGGCGAATTTACGAACATCAATAATACACACTGCTGCTTCCTTCATCTGGTTTGAGATACAAATTATTAAACAAAATATATATATATTCCTCCAACAGGGCTACATTTTAGCAATTTAGCCTTTGCAGACACGGCAAGTATCCCAAAGTGAGAGCCATTTCATGGTGGCCCCATCTAGCGCCGGACCTCGCAACCAAAGTTGGACACTCGAATTTATTTTAATTCAAGCTCTCGTCGGATACTGTGATTTAATTTTGTTGAGAGTATCAGAGCCAAATTGATACTCAAGGGATCTTTTACATGCCACATAATCATATGACACGCGTGCTTACGGTTTTCGCATCCAGAAAATGTATCGACTCTAGACAGAGTCGAACCCGCAACCTCAGGCTTAAGAAGCGAGCACGCTATCGACCGGTGCCTACTACAGACGATTCTGACATGCGATTAGTAAGTATAAACTCACATTACGATCCATTATAATGCAACAATACAATACCATACGAGTCGAGTGAAAGAGTTTTATTAACATCACACTATAAAGCAACACGAGGGTTGTTGGCGTCGGATTTCGTAGTCCTGTTTACCTAATGTTCTAGCAATAGTATCCAAACTCAAAAAGCATTCTTCAGTGAGAAAAATAACAGAATATTCATGTACTAAGTCCTAATACTGTGTTCTCAAAATTTAAAAATTCAAAACCAGTCGTTTATAATTTAGTATGGAAGACGGACAAGAAATATGAACGACTTCAAATGTAAATGAATTCTTTTCATAAAACGTAATGCCTTTCTCTGTGATAGTAGTCAGAATAGAATACTGGAACATTTTTGTAAGAGGAAAAAGTGTCCTGATTTAAGTCAATCTTCAACAGCATAAGCGGAGATTGCCTTAACCCAGAGAAAAACAAGTATGTTTAATCTTAAATGAGTCAAAAGTATATAAATCACCAATATACTGAAAACGAGCAATAGCAAACAATCCTAACAGAATATGATATTTGATTACAGAAAAGCACTTAAAAATGATAATGTGCAATATTATGATGTTTGTTTATTTATATAAAAGTTCTAATACGGAGAGGGACCAGAATTTTTTCTCTACTGAATTATCCAGGATATATTTAACAATAGTAAATCGTAAGATGAATACAAATACTACAAGTAAGATAAATATATACTACAAGTCAGATGAAAAGAAGGTGGGTAAGCACAAGAAAAATATTTCAGAAAGAATAAAAATTTTACACCAATCAATTCGGATACGATTTACAAAGAAAAATTACAGATAAGCAAGGGTAGGGATTGATACGTTTTGTATAGTTTCCACAAACAAAGAAATCTTCAGAATCCGAACAATACAATTCTCTAAAACAACCAATACCTCACTTTGTTCAGTTCAAACACTTTTATCATAAATCAAAACGCCAAAGTGTCAAGGCTTTTACACAAAATAAAATCTTTCTCGAAAATCGTCCGAAACGCTAAGACAGCAACATTACCTCACACCAAAAGAATACGTAATAAATTCTATTCGATCAGGTTTTCCTAAATTGATACATAAACCTGTATCAATTCTTTATTATGAAAGCATACAGCTATGCAAATGAGGACAAAAGGAAACTGGACAGTAGAGGAAATCGACAGTGACCCAACACACAATGGACATTCCTTCTCAGGAAAAGCGTGCGTTCACTTTCCGAAGGTCAAGGATTGCACGCTGCTTTAAATCTCTTCAAAAAGACCAAGAAGAAATAATAGCCAGACGGGGTGACCACTTTTGTTTCCAGGGGCCAAGAACAGGTAATGGCAGACTCTCGAAGTATAATTAATGATAGAGGTTCCATTCCTTGGCCATGATCTTCCACACCCCCGACCAAAGGAAATCAGAGCATGCGCAACAGGAAAGGGTGTTTATCTAGGCGGACACTTGTTTGCTGTGTTTCTTATCCGTAATGCCAGCAGACAGGAATCGTGCGTAGCTACCGTTCAGGGACGAACGTGATAAAGTATATAAATAACAAAAACGAATCGTTGTTTTGGATTGCCCTCCGCAGCTGTCACGAGGTGTCAGAGGGTGGATAAATGACAAGAAGTGTTATAAAAACGAATGCAACAGCTTGGTTTGCATTTCACATACATAATTAACTGTCAGAGGGTAGAAAATGCAATGATAGAAACAAATCAAACCAATATTTAAGAAAGGCGTATATCACGCTTATTTCTAAGTGGAATATTTGCTAATAGTTAAAACAAAGTGTACAATTGAATAATAAAAACATAGTTACATTTTCGTTTTCACAATGCATTACGGAGATAACCAAATATCGTTACAATGAGGTTACGTAATGGGGAGGGGGATCAAGTTTATTTAAAAAAAATGTTTTATTTGAAATTACTACAACTCCCAATTTTAGAATTTGTCATCACTTTTTCTTTTGGTAGTTAAAAGTCCTCCCAGATTGCTTTACTCTTTGTATGCAGGACTATAAAAGTTTGACAGCTGTGCCGTAGGGCCTGGGTTCGAATCCAGAAGGCATGGATGTTTGTAAATGTATAGTGCTTTTGCGGCATGAAGGTACTCTAAATAGCCGTCAAGCTACAAGTCCTCTTGTGAGGTTGGTGGAAGGGAAAGAGGGGTAGAATACCTTTGATCCTCTCCAGGGTGTTCTCCCTCAAAATTGGGATGGAACAGAGCCAAATCGTACTGTCACCTGTATGCTGCTCAAAGCTACGGCCAACAACAGGCTAACATCTAGTCCTTTGTCGCGATGAATTTCGTGGGCCTCGACCTGACACCGTCAGACAGGTGGCATTAGCAACAGAAAAATAAAATAAAAATGAAATGACGTCATTAAATGAAATATTAAAGTATGGCGTAATCGCAAAGAGATCCTCTACATAAGGGAGCAATATTATTTTAACTTAAGCAGGGGTACAATAGGTATAATATATAAAAGATTATACATTGTAAACATTTGTTTTTTTTTTAATATCACCCGTATTACGTTACAATGAGCCAAGTATTTCGAACATTTTCTGAGCTACCGTAGACAAAACAAATCAAGAACATTTAGTAAGAAAAAAAATTTAAAGATTATAATACTGACTATAAACATTAATTATAAAAAAAAAGAAATGAATTTAAAGTTCATTCATACGAAAAAGTATCAACACACTCCGATTTATTATGACAAATACTTAATGCATCACATAGCAATAAGACTTCCTCGCACATTTTAATAAATACTGGTTGATTTAATAACAGCCGCATTGGGTTCTATAATATGCGTACACCGTATAAAAATAAAAGCTTCTAGATAAAACACAAGGATTTGAGAGCATTACATTCAGTGGCGCAGATAGAAACGTGACGTCATTAAACAGCAGAACTCAACGACACATTTAGAAACCGTGAATTTTAAAATAGTACCCAATACACTAGATCGAGAGAGAGAAGAAAAAAATGGAAAGCAAGTGCTCTTTCGAGTAAGAAACTGTCAAACGCAGACTCCCCATTGGAGAAAAAAAAATAAATAAGAAAGCGTGTGCCTTACGCCTTTGAAGCCAGCCAAACAGAAATTGGCATTGGCAGGATGTAACATCTTCCAGGCGAGAGGAGCCAATCTACTACGCGTTTCCTGTCTTGCCCTTTCTCGAAACCTTGAATGACATCTTTGAGCTGCTTCACAATATCCTGTGGCAGCTTTTCATAACATGGACCAAGGAGGTTCATCCTTCCACATCGATTGAGAGACAAAAACAAAGATATCGGGCCGACAGTTCCATTAGATCAATGGTCTTCAAACTTTTCCGACTGGTGGAACCCTGCGAACTATAACATGTTTTCGGGAACCCCATACCATTTATATATCTTAATATAATATTTAAAGTAGATCGAGATGCTACAGGCACTTTATGTGAAAATGAAGAAAAATATCGTATTTGTTATTAAAATTTTTAATGTAATATTAATATAATTAACTCATTAATAACATTAATTAGTGATCCAGATGTCACTTGTGCCCATGCATTACATCTAGTATTTGGGATGTGCTTGTATTTTTTTTTTTTTTAATACACAAACTGTCGAAGTCTAGGTTTATTGAAATTTATCTGTAGTCTCATTTCATTCAAATGCGTTTAATTTGTTTTTATACTTTCTTTTTGCTGCCATATGCGATGAGAAATATTTTTCTTCTTAAATACATAGTTCTGGTTGGCATTAGAACGTTTATAGCTGTGTGAGAAACTCTTGTGTATTCTGCAGGAACTTGCGACCTAAAAATTTAGAAGCTGTTATTGCTTAAGTTTACGATTTAATGCTGAATCTGTTGACTCGTGGAAACCCAAGGTTCCGTGGAACACAGTTTAAAGATTAGAGCACAGCATTAGATGAAGGAAATATTCATGGCCATGGAAAATATTTACAAAAGAGTCGAGAGTTCAATTCATTCATATATAATCAGATTTCCAATAATAAGACAACTTTAACAAACTAAGAGTGAAATTTATTTAAAAAAAAAATTATTAGCTACCAATGTGATTTTTTTCATAATTCTATCGTAATATGTATGTGTAAACACACACATGTATATTTATTATATAATCATTAATTATACTCTAAATTGCTACAAATCTAACATAAAGCTAAGCAATACATACAAATACAACAAGACTTTGCAGGTCAAAGTGAAATGGCCATCGTAATATATTAGTCAACTTTTAGTCTTAGGAACTAAGGTTGTATCAGGGTTAAACATAGTTTTAAGGCGCAAACCTTACCCTCAATTTGTCAATATAAATGGACTGAAAAGAAGAGGAAATAGTATATGAAGAATTCCACAATTAATTTCTAAAAATACAAAACCCAAATACTATTATAATAACAAGTTTATATACTATAGGGGGGAAATCATCCCCCATTTTGAAAATATAAACAACAAAAATCTTAACAGCAACGTATTAAGTGAGTTTTTCAAGCAGAAAACGCCAAAACATCTGTAAAGGAAAAACACATTTGCTCACTCGAATTAGGAAAATGTGTCGAAAAATACGTTGAGAACATATTATAAACTTAATCAAGGCAACGTGAAAAAATATACAAAAAATTTAAAATATTAATTGTACAAAGAAAATACTTGTACAATTAAAAAAAAATGAAATACTTGTTGAGTTTCAAATTACCGATGAAAATAATCAGCGGCGCCATCTGGTGAGTTTTTTTAAAAAAATAGAGAGAATTAAAAAGTACAAACCAATAAAAAGCAATTACGGAAAAAAATAAAATTTAATAGCAATTGAACAATATTGAACTTATTACAAAGCACGCAAAAGTGAAAATTAATTGGATATAGTCATGATCTAAAACAATAACCAAGTTTAAAGATTCTTAAATATGTGTCGGTATTTTTACAAACAAAAAATTGGGATGTTGTAAATATTTAAGAATAATACAAAATTTCCAATTTGATTTTAATTTACATCACTCTGTAAAACAACACAAGGGTTATTGGCGATGGGCCTCGTAATTTTGAATCCCACGGTCAAGAGACGAGAACAACACCCGAGACGGCGAATCTCTCTCCAAATTTCCACACTACGAAAACGTGAGGACTTAGACCATCGGTAGCTTTAACAGGAATTTGCCTATCTAGAGATAGTTCACAACTCACCAGCCATGAGTTCGCGGCCATGACCACTCGGCTACCGCGCCATTAAAATGTTTCCTCTTGATTTGGCTTTCTCTTCGGCCTGTTTTAGGGTTCAAACTGGTTTTGATTTTGCTCTGAATGGCTGTTATTACGTACTTGGTGGTGGTTGTTTTTTTTCCATTTTATGCAAAATCTTAGTGTAACATAAAATCAGCTAAAGACCTGCATACAGTGTCCTATTAGGTATGTTGAAGAAATGAATTTTCCCTTTTCCTTTTGTTTTTATGAAACTGAAATTACATTAAATTAAATATTTAAAACGCAAATCGGGACGTAACTACCACCGTATCAATGATACGGGGCCGCCAGGCTATTGGGGACCCAACATGTGAAAGTTCATAATCGTAAAATATTATCAATATCCCCATTAACGAAGTTCCTATTGCCAAAAAGCTCCCCCTCCCCACATGGAATTTTGATACAGGGCCCATTCAGGATTAGCTACGCCACACTGTGGCAGCTCTAGGGCCGGACAAATCGGACCCCTGCCCGGGGCGGCAAATTTTAAAGGAGGCATTCGGTCGCAAATTGCAATTTTTTTTTTTGTTACAAAAAATTCTATATATTTTCTAAAATATTAATGGATATGAATTTGGTATTTTACTGAAAGTATCTTATTTCTTTATTTTGTACTCTGTATGTTTAATGTCAGTTTTCTTTTCTGTTGAAACTTGAAGGGTTCGAGGCGGGGGGTACATGTTAAATCATAAAGTTGGATATGTTTACACATCTTTCACAAATAATTTTTCCCCCAGCCCGGAGTGGGGCCACAACGGACATTCCTTTTACCTATACCATGTCCAGTTTCAGCTATCCAAATGGGACAGGGGTAATTAGAGTTTTTGGTAGATAGAGAGCCCCATGAGATGTTTTATTTTTATCTCGAGTGTAGTTACTATAAGTTAAAATAAACGCTTGTGATCCCCCACCATCAGTAGACTCTTTTTCGAAGAAATTGGCCTCCTGAAATGGGTGATTCCTTCTCTTACATTTTACTCATTTCAAATAATAGCAGGTAATTATGCTCTTAATTTCGAATTATTTTGTATTTTTTAAGACTTAAAATAATACACATAATTGTTATGCTCCCTTTTCGTTCGCAAAAATTATTCTATAGGTGTATATCTATCTGAACAATTGATCTTTTTAAGAATAATTTTTTGCTTTAGAGAGAGGGGCGGCATTTTTCATTTTTGTCCAGGGCGGCAAAACTACTAGAGCCAGCCCTGTGGCCACAGTGAGACATATTTAAATAAATTGGCAGCTATTTGGTCATAACTTTGATCACAGAAAACCGTTTTATTTAATTAAAAAAAAAAACGCGTAAAAATAATTTAAAAAAAATACATTTCTTCCACGAGTGTCCACTAAATTCCTTGATTTGCAGCCGGATTACAGAACGATGTTATCTGCGCAAAACGTGAATGTGACCCATTAACAAGGAAAGCGTCGAGCAAATAAAAAAGTCTCCCGAATTCCACTCGAGAATCTTAATGACTCCGTAATGCGCTGATAAAACGGGAAAAGAGATTTCCGGAAAGAAAGGTGGTCGACCAGTTCCATCTGTTGCTGAGCTCTGACGTCACGGGAGGCAGGTGAGACATGTGTTTTTTCGGTTGCTCGGGCAACGACAGCTGATGGCGGGGTTTTCAGACCGAGTGCATTATTGAATATGAAAACGGTTGAGCACGTGACGTGGAAAAAAAAAGAGACTTGCCGCTGAGACACGTATTGGAAATTCGGCGAATGACGATCGACATATGGTCTGTAACAATGGGCTGACTTGACTGGGAAGCAAGGGGTAAGTCGGTGGGAATTCACAGCAACGCGAGATGATCTCACACGCCTCTCGAAATTAAACTGAAAATGAAAATCCTTTTTCCCGATTCCTACTATTAGTTCACATTCTCCCAATATGTATTTATTTATGCATAGTCAAAATTCTCTACTAAAGAGGGGTGAATAATCAATAATATCAAAACTGAAAAATCGAAATTGCAAGATAAACAGACATAAGATTTTAGAAAGGGAATATTAGAGAAATTAAAAATAATAGAATTTAAAATATAAAAATATTGATAATTTATATATCTTTTTCAAATCTTCAATCGTTAATAAAAATACTTTCTATTCCTCCATTCAAATTCAAATAAATTTTTTGAACTTGTAGTGGACAACACTTGATGTTAATACAACTTTTCAAATATTAATTCATTCATTCATTAAATTAAAAAAATGAATAAATAGTAACAAACAAAAATAATGGTCCAACAGCATATATAGAAAGGAAAATCATTCATTGTGTCCCTGTAGCGCAATGGATAGCGCGTTGGACTTCTCATCCAAAGATCATGGGTTCAAATCCCACCAAGAATGGCCTAATTTCTGAGAATGTGATTCCTTTTTACTATACTATTTCATTGGAATAATTAAATTCAATTAATGAATAAGTAGTAACAAACAAAAACAATAGTCCAACACCCTAAAAAGAAAGGAAAATGTAAAATCGCTTTCTATTTTGCCACTTAATAGTGTGATTCTGTCACATGTATGTACATATTTATTTTAATTGTAACTATTTAATAAAAAGTAACTAAAATAAAAAATTTCTTTCTTGACCTAAGTAGGAATTGACTTAAATTTTTTTTTATATATTACTTGTTTATATTTTAATTCTTAAATGTACCAGTATTCAAAAAATCCTGGTGAAGGTGAGTTTTTGGTTGTTTCTGTAACTGGATATATTTCGCGGTTATTTCTCGTCACCATTTCTCACATTCGACATTACCCTTTCAGTGATATATCCATTTTGTGCATACTCAGGAAATAACAGAAGACCTAGAACAAGGGTCAGCGAACTTTCGAAGAGCCAAGTTGTAAGTGAAACAAGATAACTACAGTGTCCAAGAGCCGCTTACGCTTGAGCAGGAGAGAAAAGAATTATTACTTTTAAAAATATTAAAATAAGGTTTTACAAAGAGTAATATTTTCCATTCCTTCCAAAAATAAGAACTATTGAAGGTATTTTTATTTCTGTAGCTAAATGCTAGAACAATCATCGCGTCAAAATATTATAATGCTGAGAGTTAAATTTTCAAGCGACTGTCTTTGATAGTTCCTGTATATAAAAGTCATTTCAACTCTTTTTTTTTATTATTATTTACCCCTAAGCATGGCGTAAAACACGAATTGTGGTTTTGTCACTCCTGATGGGGGTTTCTCTTGCTCCCTGACTCATGTATTGCTGGAAATCACTCAGAAGAGTATCTTCCCATGGCATTCCTACAAGTAAATGACGCTTTTTACTGGTTCAGAGCTAACTTTAATATTTTCCCTGATTTTCAGTACACTTTGTCAAAGAAAAACAATATAATACATAAATTTTAAGCCAGTCAGATGTTTATTTATAGGTTAAAATAAAGGATAAATGTTTCAATAGATAATTATAAAGGAAAATAACTACTTTTATTAGATACAAATATATTTTTAATACCACATATAGCTAGAAGTCTGTAGAGCTGCACATGCGGTTTGCCGATCCCTGACCAAGAGAAATGTTTGTTTAAACCCTTTTCAATATGAATGATGTCTAAGCTCCATAAAGGCATTAAAGCATACTGAGTAGGCTAAAAGTTTTAGACGTGGTGCTAGAGCATTAAAGCCCCAGATTAAATTGATTAGGTAAAATAACAGGTTCACGGAATTTGGATTTAATCAAGCTGTATATTGCATATTAAATTAACTGAAGATGGCATGTCGTCCGTATAACCCGATCGTGTTCCAAAATGGCAAAGTCTGACAACAACATGTGTCTTTTATCTCTAAAATATATTTCTAGGTTGCGTTTATGAAATAAAAGCGCATTAACGTTTGTTAAGGAATTCAATTTTAAGTGCTGTTCCTCATGTGTGTGTGACTAGGATCTAAATAAATCTCAGTTTGTTTTTTCAAGATCGTCACGATCTCCAAATTTAACCCCAACACACTTTATGCGATGATTACACAAGTACGAAGTGAGCTCTAAACGAACTCTCGAAGAGAAGCAAACAGTTTCCGAAGACATAATTTCTCTTCTTTTTTCCGAACATGTGGCCGACCGTTTTTCCGAAGAACAGACTTAAAATAAAACAGCGGCCATAACGACATCTGCGAGCGCTCCGTTCCAATACATTTCTCTCCCAAACAATAAGGCGCCCCTTATTCCCTCTGTTATGGATACACTTGGAGCCCACAGCTGGAATCTATTGCTTCCTCCGACGGCCTGAGTTATTTTTACTCTCCAGTCCATTCGAACCTCCCTCATCCGATGACTTACAAGCGTCATAATTACCCGAGCCTGCCGTCTCAGGAAATTTTTTGTTTGAAGACATTCCAAACAATGGGGACAAAATCAGTTTCTCAAATTTTGTTTTGTTATTTCTGTATAATCGGAAAATCTTTATTCGTAAATAATAATAATTTCATCTCTTCCTTTATGTTCTTAAAAAACTGAATCTAAAAATATATCACTGTTAGAGAGAAAAAAGAAAATCAAGCAAGCATCAAAAGTCTCTTACAAGGGTGAAGAAAAACGTGCTGATTCTTTTTGAAAAAAAAAATAAGAACAGTAATACTGCCTTTTTATTTTAAGGTCATATCACTGTTATACAAGTACTATATCTGTTGACCTATAACATGTTTCAATGATGAAGTTTCA
>BMAV01019989.1:106453-125256 GCA_019973955.1 Trichonephila inaurata madagascariensis
ATTAAGGTATCCCGACTACGTTCGGAACCGTGATTTTTCAAAAGCGTATAAATGGATAATTTTTATGATATTTAGTGTCACTTAGATTAGAAAATGTATATAAAATTGTTTTAAGAATAGTATTACACTAAAAAATTATTTAAGTACACTATTTTGACAAAAAATGAGCATAGAATGACCCATTTTCAAAATATTCTCCTTATGTGAAAAATGCTTCTATTATAATGATATTTTGCCTGTATATAGCTCTGCACAAACGCTCAACTAGAATTTTTGAAATATATAACATAGAAGTGGTTTTATCCATGTTTTACGACAACATAGGGGAGAAATTTTAAGAAAAAAACGCCGATAATTATTTTAATGGGTTATAACTCTGAAAATAATGTGAATTTTTCAAAACTCATAGTTGAGCCTCTTAACAGAGGTCTGAGCTATATACAGGCAAAATATTATAGTAGAAGCATTTTTCACAAAGGGAGAACATTTTGAAAGAAGGTTATTCTAAGTTAATTTTTTGCCGATATATTGTATTAAAATAATTTTTTTTGTCAAACTGTCCTTAAAACAATTTTATACATATATTCTAATCTAAGTGAAACTAAATATGAAAATTATCCATTTATGCGCTTTTTTAAATTCACTGTTCCGAACGTAGTCGGGTACCTTAAGCAGTAAAATACACGCCTGGCATGACTTGAAGACTTAAGATGTTCATTAAATACGCAGAAGCCCTCCAAATGGGAATGAAAACTCGAATCCGCGGTTGAATTGGAATACCAGAGATTGCAAAAATCGTAAATTTAATCATTAATAAGAATGGCTCGATTGATTGTTAGTTTAGCACTATAAAGCGACAAAGGAAGCGAAGGTCTTCGTTATTTTGAAACACAATAAGTGACGAGGGCGACACACGAGTAACGAAATCCCACTCTCTAAACTTCAACAAGGCACCGTGAGGATTTTTGAAAACCACGCATCAGCCCCTCTGAATGACATATATTGATTGGCATTATGACAACTGGATTGCGACGCGTCAAAGGTTGCGAAATATAACTCACGATGCTCTTTTTCTGATTCAGCGAATTTGTCTATACAAAAGTTCTTCCACACACAAAATATTATTCATCCTAACTTATTGTGAATATTTTGATTATTCAAATTATCGCATTTATCTCTTATGCACACAATTCTCGTCAAAATCATTTTTCAAAATCTGTATTTGTTTTTATGCACCTATTCCATCCCATTTAACTTTTTTTTTTGGCCTGTCTCTTGTCTCGACCTACACGAGTTGAAATTAATGTGTGTTATTTTAAGCAAACTAATCCAAAGCGCACGAAAGAAAAACAACCTCAAGAAAATTTGATAAAAGGATATCATGAATAACAAAGCGGAGACAATTTACATACATTAATGAGCCAAGAGAAATGCATAAAGGATGGGAAAAAAAGCAAAATAATTTATCTCTAAATGACCCATTAACGATTCATAAATTATCTTGAGCGCGACGACCCTCGTTTGGAAGTCGTAAAAAACACACATTTCATTTAGAAATCGGATAGACAACAGCTGCACTGATTTAAATGAATCTTTTCTCATCACACTGTCCAACATCTCTGGTAGCCGGAGGGGGGTCGGATTCTGAAGACGTGACGATGAGTTTAGGGCTAGTTTTCCTCAAAGTGCTGCCGCGAATGAATATCATGTGTAATCATTCCCAGTAATGGTTACAATGATGAAAAATCTGAGGTCACTTTGAAATGTAATTATGTGTTTAGGGAATGGGATTGCGATGTCCTCATTCTATACGGGGAGGAAATACAGTTTGTAAAAATGAAAATATTTTATTCCCAAGAGAGGCGGTTTTTCAACAAAACGAGCGGCAGCAGTGGCCGAGTGGTCGTAGCCGGCATAGTCAAGTCACGGGTTTAAAACCTAGTGCCCAGGGACTGATACACGTTCAATCTGTCAAGGATGTGGAAGTTTGGGGTGACAGCTCAGATGCGTGCTCGTACCTTGATCGTGTTCAAAATTACGAGGTCCGTCGCCAATAGGTGTTGCTTCGGAGTGCGACGGAAATGAAAATAAAAAAAATTAAGAAACCCCATTAGAACGAGTTATTTCTTGTTTCTCCTCCCAAACTTATTTGTTCAAGAATCCACCCATCCAAGAACGACTTAAAATCGGATAAAACCCAATATCTCGCACTCGTCATTCGATTGTGATTGAAAATTTCGGAGTCCGTCGTCATCTTTGGCTCCTGATTGCGACGTTAACGAATAATTATTCACTCATTTGAAAAGATTAAAATCACTCGAATAAAGTACAGTATTAACCACAATAAAAGAATTCTACTTACAGTCAGATGATAAACAAGACACCTCAACGTTCTCACTGTCTGAATGCATATGGATCACGAACATCCAATAATGAGGATCCAAACTTTTCTTGTATTGTTTTAAAATGTATAAATATTATATTTGAGTTCTAGTGATGAGTACAGGAGCAAAATCAAAACATTTGCAACATTTGGAATAAATTTTAGCACAAAATTAAATTTAGTCCAAATTCTCCGCATCGCTTAGCTCATGCATTGTAAAACACAGCTGATCATTAAAATCGCAACACCAGGAAAGAGAACAAACAACAAAAGTTAACTTTTGGTACAATATAGGAAGTAAATATTGCACAATATAGTAGGAAGAAAACATAATTAACTTAGCAGGCAATTTGGGGGTATTCAGAATCCGAAAGTAGTACATAAAGTAGCCGCCCCTGGAAACTAAGACGGCTTTTACCCGGCCTCGTTAAGGCCTTAACGAGGCGTTAACCCGACCTCGGTCTGTCATCCAAACTCCTTTGGGTTTGGATAACAGACAAGAGCATGTCACTTTATGTCCAGTCCCTCAGCAACCCACGACAAAATGTTTTCAATGTTTGAGAAATGTGAAGAATGTACTGACCAAAGCAACAGTTAAAACAACCCTCCGTGCAGAAGTAGATCAAGAAAACATGAAGTTTTGAGTTGACTTGTTGAAAAATGACGTCAACGCAGCTTCGAAGATAGGGCTAAGCATCCGGTCTTAAGACTTGAGAAATGTAACCCTGGCTGTTCAGATTACCGATGCCGCACACAAGTGTCTCTGTCGAGTACCCAATGACTTCTCATATCATCACATCAAGTGAAGAGTACATTTGACGACACTGAATGCAACATGCAATCTATTCGGTGTCTCCAGATACAGATACTTCCATCGTGATGCTGCACACAGTAACGAAACTCGTCTGAAAAGATGGCGTGTGTCACTTCAGCATCAAATTTTAGTTTTGTCGTTGGGCACACCATTGTCCCCTCGAGAATCGATGTAGTAGAATAAAGAAAAACTATAAAAATGATCGCCCTGCTTAGAGCTTGAGCTACTCCAGACGTCTTCATACTATGTCGTACAGTAAACAATCCCATCTCCTGACTCAAGGTCCGTGATGTGGATGTACGATCCTCAAGATCGACCTGACAACATGCTTGTCCTCTCGGACGTTAATGGTGGGAGGCCTTTGAAATCTTGTATGGCGTTCAGTATGAGTCTCCTGAACTTGCATGACAGTTGCATTCCAATCAATGCAAGTAGAAAAATGATAGAACGATGCAAAAACCGCACCCTCTATAACCCACTATCCTGCTATTGATCTCCAACACGTTCTAGTAGGCTTTTCTCTACCTTATACAAGGCATAACACGATCTTCTAGCTAACAACCAATGTTCTCATATGATTTCCGAATGAGAAACCTACTGTGTTACTTTTCTTTTGTATAGAGTTTGGAATGCCGTTTTTCCTTCTGCGTCATTCGATTGAGCCTAAATACTAAAGATTTACAAAACCCAACATCTTCCTTTCATGCGAATTTAACGTTTGTATCATACCTCCTTCCTAGTGTTGCAATTTTATATATATAATGGCCAGAAGTGTAATTCATAGCTAGTTAATGAGCTTACTTTATTCATCAACATATTTGAAAATTTCTAATTTCCCGCAAAATCAACTGCCCATCCACCAGATATATTGGATTCTTTTAAAGCAATATTAAATCCAAGAAAATTTTAATTATGTCTTCAGATCTAGTCCATTATATTCATTGTAATATAACAAGAGCTCAAGTAAGAGAATATAAAGCTTTCTGATGAAGAACATTTCCCACTTATTTTAAGAAGCATTTCCTTACAGATAGGGAAAAACCACCTCATCAGCACACAACACTAAAACGAAACTGAAAGGGGGGGGGGAGCAAAGAGATAGATTTATTGCAAGTCAATATTTACAACACACCAGATAGCAGGTGTTAATTAGAAACTCAACAGGCATTCTTAAATTCCAAATGGTTGGTATAAGTGGACGTCTTTTTAATTTCGAACTCTACACACAGTATAAAATCTGCCGACATTTCTCTTTCTCCACCGCATTCAATCCATCTCATTGACTCGAAAGGCGGCCCGAGAACACTCAAAAGAAAGCGGCGGGAAAAAAATCCATCCAGAGTGAATGGATTGAGCGGAAGCCGTGATGAACGAAGGACGAAAAGATACTTCCCAAATGGATGCGATCTGTCGCGCACAATGGACTCCATTAAGACACAACGAATTTGTTTAAAGGGCACTCGTCATCACTTAGATGAAAACAACTCTTTTCAGGCTGTTGTGGGATGGGAGAGAGTACATTCATTTCTACAGGGCAAAACGGTTTCATAATTCAATCTTGTTTGTTTAATATTAAAAATAACATTTATTTCAGTATGAAATAAACCTATAATAAATTAAGATTTTCTCAATATCTACAATTAGCTCACACTCTCTATATATTTATCTTGGTGGAATTTTCAATCGTTAATAAAAAAAAATACAGCTTAATAAAAATAAAAATAAAAAAACAAAATAACTGAAATTTTATATATACGATTATTTTGGATAACAATACAGTAATTTAACTATAATTAATACAAATTAATTGATTATTCAAAGAATTACAAATACAACCACGTTGGCATCATTTTTGGCGACTGGGCGACCCGACCCTTCTGACGACTTGTGTCAAAACTTGAAAAGGTTTTTTTTGTCCCATTTTAAAGCGTTCATTTGAGCTGAAATTTTATGTACACTATTGTTTTGGGTAAAGATACGATAACTTAATTATAATTAATTCAAATTAATTGACTGGAACTAATTATTTAAAAATTACAGATACAGCCACGTTGGTTTCATTTTTAGAGACTTGGGTCAAAATGTTTTTTTCTCACGTTTTAACGCATTCAGTTGAACTGAAATTTTATATCAATGATTGTTTTGGATGATAATACTATACTTGAATGATGATAAAAATTAATTACCACTTAATGTTATGATTCTGTGATATGTATATACATATTTATATATTAATTGCAACTATTTAATAAAAAGTAGCTAAATATTTTTTTGTTGTTGTCAATTTCTACTTAGATCAACAACGTAAAAAAAATTTTTTTTTATTACTTTTTTGTTTTCCTTTTTACTCTTTTAGTAACGTTGTGACGGATCTATCCGCGATCCTTCAACTAATCCTCTTGGGAAATCTTTGGGTTATCAATTCGCGTTATTCACAACCAATCCTTCGGAAGAAGAAAATCGTGACATTCAAATTAACTTGCTATATATAGTCGAAGTTTTCTAGCTAGAATAGAGAGTAGGAGAGGAGATAACTCGAATCAGGTGAGATTGTTACTGACAGGTATCCCATTTGAATTATTGTGATTAAAGACTTATTAGGAGGAAGCCTTAAAGTGACGATTGTTCACTGAGATTAAATTGATATTAGATTAAATCATATGATAGATTAGATTCTATATAAAATAAGGATCGAGTTTGATAGTCTCCTAATCTTTCGTGTATTACCGTCGTTGTTCCACTTTCCCGGTTAGCACCGAGACATTCTCTTACCATTATTGATTGAATTTGTGTCGTTAAATTGTGAGATTAATAAATAGATTGATTGGATCATAGCGAGTGTTTCTTCCCTACCTCTTACATATCTAGGTGACCAAGAGAGGTGATAACCTCTCACAACGTAATGATGAATAAATATGAATTAAAGTTGAAATTTTAGTGTACATTATTTTTCACAGAAAGACCCACTAAAACAGCAATTCTTAAACTTTCGATCACCGTCCCAAAGGGAACTCCTTCCCTTTGTGAATCAGGGTGACATCGCGAAAACCTAATAATTTGAGCATCCCTCCTGACTTAATATTCTTGATCAAAATACTACAGTTTCTTGATTGTGGACACTATTTAGTAATCTAGTCTAGTGTGGCCCATCTTTCAATTTTTTCAGGAGGCCTCTCAGAGTCTGTAAAAAGGGGTCTCAACGTTACACGAGACTCCGCGGACCGCAGTTTAAGCTTAAGCACTAAAAGATATATTTATTAACTTGTAAATCAAAACATTCAATCAATGTGTAAAATGTCTTACAGTTAAAAACATTAAAATGGAGTCTGAACCGTTCGGAAAGCTGCCGATTCAAACCGACCGTTCAATCTGCATCATTACAGATCCAATACAAGAAGTTGGTCACTGTAGTGAAGTAAAAAATATATGCAAAAATCAAAATTATTTTTTCTCCTCAATGAATCTATAAGAGTCTTAACATTTTGTCAAATATGATTGAATAAATACATTACTGATTTTTTCTCCTTTCCTAAAAGTATTATGTTCTCTATTTGGTAACTATGGAAATATTAACATAATTATATTGGTTCAATGCTGGCTAACACACAAGCAAATATTAGTAAATACACGTAATATTACTTAGTATCAAACAAAAACTGCGGTTAAACAGAAGCAAATATTTTTATCATGTAGCATGCAACACATGTGAGCAATCTTAGCATACATATTTTAAATCACAAAACATCAATTTCTGAACTAAAATTTTTAAATGTGCATAGAAAATATTCCAACAGCAAAGTTTTGTTCCAAACCAATCTTCCAGACTCTCCACGAAATATCAGCTAAAAATTATTCAATTATAAAAAAAATAATAAAAAAATCAATAATCGCTACATTGCACCTTTCACAATGGCAACAATTACTTCAATACCTACCCACTAATTCCTTCTTTTAGAGGCATTTTGGGACTCATTTTCACCCATACATTACAGTTGTTGATCCTTAACAAGAAAAAGAGGAGGTTTCTCATCCATTTCATTCTGGACACTTTAAAAACCGGAGACGAGGTGTGATCCCTCAATATTATTTACAGCAGACCGGGTCACCATTTATCTTCGCTCGCTTACATCATCACCCCTCCCACTGGGGATCCCAGGGATTTGGGAGGAAGACAGCTTCCTTAAAGAGGAAAAAACAAGGTTACTTCTCCTCCCCCCTCCTGAGCTTAAAAGGAGACAGAAGTTGAAAATGGTAGACGGTTAAAAAAGAAATATGTTGCCCTTTTTTGCAGAGCAGATGGTTCTTGGAACATAACAATCCCTTAGCTGAACTCGGTAGGATGAAGGAGATTTCTGCCCCTCTTTTTTTCTTGAGAGTAACACACAAGAGAAACTTGTAAAACAAATGAGATGGATTAGAACACACAGCCCAAATAGGATGTATTTATCGTCGCGTTTCTTCTGGTCCATTTACGTCGTCAATAGAGCTCAGAATGAGTTACTGAAGCGACAAAACTCTATAAAATTTTGAGTCAAGGTCGTGATAAATTAGCTAAATGTTATTATATCATCAAATTATATAATAACATTTATAATTATAACATTAATGTAATTATATCATCAAAAATCACAATACCGAAAATTCTAAAATTCATTTAGACTTAGCGTGTAACGGTTTCATTTGTGAAATAAGTTATCCAATTTATAAAATTACAGTATAATCCTCACACACACACACACCCTACAAAACACAACTTTTAAAGAAATTCTGGAAAATCAGTCACGGTAACCATACCACTAGCGTTACTGAGGTTTATTTTCATTATTATTATTATATTCTGCTTTTAACAAAATCTTTAACAGGTAATAAAACTGTAGAAATGGGCTATTCACGGGTCCTTTCTTTCATAACTCGGGTTTTTTCCACCCAGCCAAATTAGCACTTTGAGCTATAACAACTCCACCCAAAATCACTGTCAAAGAGCATATAAATAGTTAATGCGATAGAGAGTAGTTGCTGCGAGGACAATATGGCCACTCTACTGAGTTATAGTCGCTATTATAAAATATTGGAAAATTTCTCTTCGGTAAGTTTCAGAGGTTGCATCTTATTTCAGATAAGTAACCGTTATTCATTATTATTTAGTCTTATCTGGATATCACGTACTTAGTTCTAATGCTCAAAGAAATAAAATTGAATTACTTTGAGTATCTATTGGTTATCCTTTCGTATCTGATTTAATTTCTCGCTCTCCACTTCCCGATCAAATACACCTCAACCAACACGAGGAGAAAGTACCGCCACAAAACTTTAACAGAAGCCGGGTTTTGCTGTTTTAAATGCTCGGTCATTCATCGGTGGAGGAAAAGAGCAAAATACAATAAAACATACGTACAAACTTTTCATAAGGACATGAGCACTGACAGAAACTAGCAATAACAAATGCTTCTACTGAAGTGTGAAGAAATATATTTGGAAATCATCCCAAAATGTCGAAAAACATATCTGCAAGAAACAAACTAATATTCCATAAAGAAAACGATTGAATAAAAAAGTGGCTAATATCAGACATTCCTTTCAACATGTAATAAATACTGCCTTCAAGAAATTATAGCAGACCACAACACTGGAATCACGTCTAATATATTTCAGAATAAGCAAAGGTCATCACTCACTAACACACACACATTGAATTGGGTAGCAGATGTAGTTCTTAGAAGTCTTAAACATAACAAGATCTTGACAATCCTTTATGAAGCACCCCACTCCATTCCATCATCGTCACTTCTTATCTCCCCAACACGAGTGACATAACTCGCCCGTGACAAATGAGTCCCTTGCCCAACAGGACAGCAGTCCCCAGGCATCTTAGAACCGAGGTTTCTTTTACGACCATCCAAAGCTGCCCCCCCCCACACACACACTGATATCGCATATAGACGGTGCTTGAATTTTTATACTCCCAGGATTTCAATATGTTGTTGCACACACCAATCTCATAACCACTGACTGTAACGCTATACTTGCTTAAGTGTCTTGTTCTGTAACTTTACACTTAATTTCAATTGTAATTTTGCTAAATGAATATTTTCTTCTAAAAAAAAAGCTTTTTATTTTGATCTTACCTCAATACGTAAAGATGTGACCCCAAAAATGAAATAAAAATCAGTCACCTAGACTTTTAAAATAATCGTGCGGTGATAATTCTTGCCTCGTATGTGTTCTTTACACTTTCTTGACTTTCTAAGGTGAAGGCAAAACTTTTAAAAAGCCCTGCATGTTTCCATCTTAAGGTATCTTTAAGGTAGTCTTCCCCTAGTATTACCCCAGGTATTGTTTTCGTCATCATCACGAAGTGCGCTGCCAATACTGTTCAAGTTGCTTCTGAGTTTGATGTTAACAAATCAATCAATCAGTGTCGAAGAGGAAGGCCCTTCCCCATACTAAAGAGCACTCCAATACAATTATATTTGAATTTTTAATGTGTAATTAACAGTCTTTTTATATTATAATCGATTACAATTCACACACAAATCAGTATTGCTTTTCCCCGTGTATAAAACGTTTTTGGCATTTATTTCCCACCTTGTAACACACTAAATGGTAGAAGTTAAAAAGAATGGTTCCCTATTAGAGTAACGTATAAAAATTTTATGAGCGCTCTATAAACAATAAATCCATTCATTATAACAAAAGGAATTTATGACCACATTTTTTTTAAGCATGCATGCTTCTGAAATTCCCTTTTTATAGTAAATGTACAGTAATCTCCCGAACATCATCTGAACTTTTCTGTTTCAATTTTTATAATCCATTTGAATAACAGTAGTGTAGAAAAATATGAAGGAACATGGAGCCTCGCTGCTTGGACCCCCCTTTATTTTACGCTTGCTCCGGATCGAATGCTTTTCTTACTGAACTCTTGTCCAGGGTATGTAAAAAAATAACTGCATTTCCTAGACTAATGGCTCTAAACTATTCATAGCATCCCACATTCGGCGCTGAAAAAGTATACTGATGGCGGTATTTCAGGAAATGCCGTACACATTAAGACACCTGATAGCGGTATTGATATTATACTAAAAAAATTAACTGCTGTTCTTTTTTTAAGTCTGAACTTGTTGTGATCTATAAGATTCTATAATATATTGACATGTTTACAGGGCATTTGGATTTTAATATACAATCGCGCTTCTATACAGCACTTTTCTCAATGGACGAAAATGGGGGGCAAGATGAACCTGAATGCTTTAGATATCCTCTAACAGCTTCCTTCAAAGTACTCTGCACACTTTCAATGAGTCCTCTCCTGTGTAGGACTAAATGGCAAAGAGAGATAGCTTATACCTTGGCCAAAATTGCTTCTGCTTACAATTTGCAAAAGACATAACACTAACCTATAATGAAATCTCAGTGAAAAAGATATAATTAAATGCATTTTTGAGAGTCCCACCTACCCAATACGGTACTTTAGAACACCTCAACAATCCTAGAAAACAGCAGAAGGCTCTCTCACGCTTTTTTGAATGGCTACACTAAAGCTCTTACCTTCCAACAGGGCCGGAGACTCTTTACTGAATGTCATTGATGCAAAGCAGATCAGCCCCCCCTCCCTCGCTCGCATACTTAAATATTTGAATTGCATTGTTTATAAGATTCGATTGGATATCCTGGGGATCATTAGTTTCAAGGAGATGGTGTAACACAACTATACCATCTGGGATTAGAAGCAACAACAACGTAAATCCTACTTTTGACTTGTCGGAATATAACTCGGTCGTATATATAAGTCCAAGAAATCCTGATTAATATTTTTCTTGATACACATTTTTCAACTTGGAAAAAAAATATTTCACTTTCTGATTCTGCCCCATAATTTCAAGCGAAAACTGACTCGATTATTCCCTACCATTCCATTCCAATAATTTGCGGAACAGCAGAGAGAAAGTTAACACCCTTTCCAATAAAATTCAGAAATTCATTTTCTCTCTCTCACACACACTGAGTTATCCTCTATCATCCAAGAGTTTTAAACTCGGTCTATAATTCAGAAAAGAGAGAGAAAAATAGGCCTCCCATATGTTTCGCTTTAACGGTGGGATCACAAGAGTGATGCTGTTCCCCCCCCCATCGCCCCGCACACATACACTACCCATTTCTCGCTGATACGATGGTACGGAAAGAGGCCGCGGAAATTGGATACGGTAGACGAGATTATCTTCAACAAGTGTTTTGAGAACGAAAAAGAGTTTCGAGGGAGTCAGAGAGGAAAAAGACTTGGGATCTAGATATATTCTTCTCTGAGGGATTAATATTTAGATGGATTCTACTCAAAGATAATTGGAAAAAAAAGCATTGCTATTCTTTTTCCGTCGTAAAACGAGGATTTCAAGTTTTATAGATAGTTGCAAGAAAGACTTAACAATGATCATTTTCCATAGAAGTAAGCCTTAGAAAGCGCAAACACTTTTTTAAAATATATAATAATTCCTAACGAAGAGTGTATGAAAATTTTTTTGATCATCGTTAATATTAGAATTGCATTTACTTATCATGTTTACTTGCGTCAAGATGATACAAATATCAATGCACTCCATTAGCAGAAATTGGATGATGTTATTGAACAACTTCAATTCCAAAGGAAATAAGATAAAGTTTTACAAATGTGATTATGTCTTTAAAAAAAATAGAGAGTAATAATTATAGAATCAAAAGTTTGGATTTAATTTGTATAAACGCATAAAACCGAAGGGTGTACAACTGCACTCTTATATAATATCTACAGACTTTCAGTGCAGCAGTTTTCAACAAGGCAAAAGGAAAGTTGCTCTAACATTTCAATATGTACAGCATTTTACAATTTACAGCATTATGTAATTTTCCTGTAAACAAATGTTTAGATACCAATAATATTTTTAGCGGAGAAAGAAGTACAAGAACGCTCAGACCTTACGAGGACGATCCAAGCATTTGGGAGTTAACTTTGGGAATGTTATCTGTATTTTACAAAATTCCAATAATTCCTGGGAAAATTCAACAAATTTTAAGACAAAAATATCACTCTTTACTGAAGTTTTAAATTTTGCATGGTATGATAAAACAACATAAGACCAAAAACAATTAACCTGAACATATTTTCCAGCAATTAGAACCCTTTACAATGCTTTTTATTGCTTTTATGTCGTCCCGAGACATTATCCGACTTGATAAATTTCAAAACAGTGACTGAGTAGTTGGGATTAACGCTGCTAAAACATCTTTTAAGAAAGAGATATTACTGGAAATAATAATTAAATTTAGGGATAGGGTATCAAAACCTTTTAAAAATTATAAAATATAAAAGGAGGGGGGATTGTCAAACTTCCAGGACTTATATTGCTAAAATATGAAAAACGTCATAAAAGAAACTGCTGTTAATTGTATATTGTATTGTATTCAGTTTTTTGTTTGTTTGTTTTTTTTGCAATAAGAAGGAAATTAAATTAGTACAGTGACCCATACCTTAATCAAAATCAACTTTACACAATTATCAAAAGAGGGGGGGGGGAAATTAAATACAACCATCCCATTTGAACGTGCAACAAAAGGACCATAGACGAAAAAGGGATATATAATTCCTCCAAGAACCAACAAAATAACAAGGCTCCATTTCGTGCCAAGAAACATCAAGTTTCGCTCTTTTTCCAAAGTTTGACAGAATGAATGGCAAAACCCATGGGAATCCCAGTCCCGAATGATGCTCAGGGCGTTCCCGTCCCAAGGAACCCGTTCACAGAGTAACTAAGTAAACCATTAGCATCAATTACGGCGCAGCGGCAATTCTCTTCCAAAAAGGAGATGATTGACTGACCTCACTCCTCGATAAATCGTCGAATTGTAATCCTACTGAAGAGAAGCACCGACAGATTTATTAGCTTCGATTATGCGGATCTAGATCAAAAGTCTGCTTTTCCATGATGTCATAATAAATGGACTTTTTCTTTATCTGGTTTCAAAGGAAGATATGAAAATCATGTTTGGAGGCTTAGGAGTCGAAAAAAAGCAACTAAACGCTAATTTGTGTCTCTGTGTGGTCTTCCTTCCTCTTCATAAAATACAAGATTATCATCACAAATTAAAAAAAAAAAAAGAAAAAAAGAAGAAACGCTGTGATATCACCAAAAACTCTCTTTAAGAGAAAAAAAAAAACATTTTACACGTACTATTTCTTCCGAAGTAATAATTTAGATATTTCAGTCGTTTGAATATAAATAATTTCAACTACCATAACAAATGAATTTCCTCATCTGAAGTTAATGTTACAGTATATTGCGACATAGCCATCCTGTGATGACTATGTCTAGTAGGATCCGCGTAAGCTAGAGGTGTGGGATTATCTAAATGATGAGACATTATGTAATTCTTAACACAACTTTTATTAAGAATAACTTAAATTACTTAATTCTAATTAACAACTTTCTTAAAGTGAGAGTTAACACCCAATTAAACCTTATATTCAAGTCAGATCACGCAATTAGATCACTTATCTTAATTATATTTAATTAACAGTCAAATCTAACTTCTTATACAAAATATTACCTTTTATAGATTCACCTTCCTTCATAGGTTGAAGTAATACCTATTACGTAATTATAGATGAGAAGATTCAGACTTTCTTAATCTTTATTATATTTTAATTGAGATGAACGTATCCTTCTTCCAGAGCTATAAGACGACTAACACCCGTTCCGATTGATTCCACACTAAGTTATCTCTAGGTTTGCCGCGCTTATCATCAAAGCTTCTATCCTTTTAAAGTATATCTCATTTACATATTATCTTCGTTTATCTTCTTGGTATTGGGTTGGAAAGGTTTTGCCATTAATCGTGGCCGTCAAAGAACATAGGAGTTATGTTAGCAGAAGGACGCGAGAGACGTCACAATATGACCCCTACTTTGGAATTTTGCAAACGTAATTTATGCTCTTCAAGTGTATATAAGAGAGGGGGAGTGTATTCGTCAAAATGTTTCTAATATTATGAAAGTTTAAATACAGATTGTGTTATACGGCCAAGAATTGATACCGGTATATTTTTTAACCTACCGTAAAAATCCGGTGTGTAACGCACACTTTTAACACAAAAAAATATGATCAAAACTTAAGGGTGCGCGTTATACGCCGGGTATAAAGAGGAGAGCTTTAAAAATAAAAAGAAAGAAATGTGCATAAAAAAAACTTGGGACATTTACAAAGATCGGAATACTGTTTATTTAAAAGAAATGTCATACCTTATGAACTTAAAGGGTTGTTTTTCTAGAAATATACCATTTTTTCAAATTCCTTGGATAATATCTCGAACAAATGGCTTTAAACATAATAGCATTGCTAACGTACATTGCACGTTCCTTCGTAAAAAAGGGGGTGCGCGTTATATGGCGAATATACCTTAAAATTAAAAAAGGCAGCTTAAAAGTATAGGTGCGCATCATACCCATCATCATTTTACGGTAAATACAAGCTTATAATTTAGATTCTGCACCTTAACATCAAACCTACATATTTAAAAATTAAGTGTATTCGTACTAATTATTTCAATTTGTAGATATTATCAAAAATTATACATTCTTTTCGGTATGTGCCTTTTCTTGATGAAGATATATTTCACACATTTCTTCTTTCTTCATCACTTTAAAACACTATATTTAATTTTATTTATAAAAGAAAGAAATGTTATCAGAAAATACATGATCCGTAATTGGTAAATAATTTAACAATGTTTGGAAATTTGTTACTCAATAAATGCCAAATGGAAATAGTTTTATTAATTTAGCAAATGATGAAAAGGTTCAGCGTTATCTGTATATTTAAAAATAAAGAGAAAAACGTATATCATAAATAAATAAAATAAAACAAGATTTTATTTAAGCAGTATTTTTTGCTTACTTTAATATGAAATAAACTAAAAATTCTTTTATTTATATCGATTTGTTTTTAAGAAATTTATCAGAATGATTTTTAAAAACAGGTATTTGCTTTCTGCTTCACAGAAAAAGAAATCACAAAAACAAAAGCTTATCTCTCTCGCCAGCAGATGGCGACACCAAACAAAGAGGAGCACCAGAAAGCAGGTGTTTCTTTACAGCGACGAAAATGAAAACACAGCTGACAGACAAGCAGAAAAAAATGACAATTCCCATTCACGCCGGAACGTTTCGAGGTCAGAGAGTTGACGCGTACGACTCAATAAAAAGCAAATCACATCTGCTCATACCTCGAGATTTAAGAGAGAACAGGAAATTTATATGCTTGTGTTCTTCAGCACGGGCAGGTGCTGAAACCCATTAGATCCTCCTAGGCATGTTAGACAGGTGGCACGTGCTAAGAAAAAGATGTATGCAAATGATTCGCATAATGACTAGAAAGTATCGCTTAAGAAGGATCATAAATTATTCTGATGCATACAAGTACTTATTATTATGATATTAAAAAAAAAAAAAAAAAATTGGAGAGCAACACTAAGAAAATTCTGAGGCATTAGATATAAGATTTTTTTTTATTTTTATCTTCGATAACACAAGTCGTAAAATAGTTATGCTATTAAGTATCTCCCTCCAAATCCACTCTATTTTATTAATTTAAATTACATCAATCAATTAACAGTCTATTTGCTGATGTCATATATGAACTTATTGACGTCATACATGGACTTTCATCTGTGTGTGATGATTGTATACCAAAGAAAAAATCTGAAAACGACAACAAGATGTTTGGTTTATGTAAAAGGTTATTCTACAGCTACATTAAGAAATGAATCATGGTCAAGCGATAACGATGACACTAGTCTCTCCCAACTTCCTCACCACGTAGTGTGAATATTTAGCTTAATATAAAATAAAATTGAGAGTTCATTCAATTTTTCTGCACAACAGTGTATACTGTATATACTCGATTCACACAGGTTTAAACTACAAAGATATTGAGGTTCCTAGAAGGAATCTCTCATCTTGGATTCTTTCAAAAAGAGAAAATTATAATTATAGAATATTTATAATTTTATAACTGGGTTATGAAATTATCTTAAAAATTTTCGAATGCATAAATCGTATACATACAATATTATTACTTGAAACAAAGCGAAGAATTTTGATTTTATTTAATGTTTAGCATTATTGTAAGTGAAAAGACTGGCGAGGAGAATTCTTTGCACAAAAGACATTTTAACGAACTAGTAATATAACACGAGTATTATAACACTAGTAATATAACACGTTCTAAGCTTATTCAACAATAGAAATAAAATTTAATTTTAAAAATCCACACAATAATTATTAAATTAAAAGAATTATTTCATTCCTCAATATTCGACTGCTGAAAGTATTAAGATAATTCAAATGGATCATTTTGGCCAAGGATGTCAAATGCACAAAGGCTAACTTGGGCCAAGCAAACAAAATTTAACTCTAGGTGGTCCCCCAAAAATTTAATATTTATAGAAAAGTAGGATTATTTTGAAAAATATATTGCAATAAGCACATACAAAAGAACCATAATAATAATATATGTCTACGTCCTGTACTGACATTTCTTCGCTTCTTTTTTTCCTATTTCGGGATAATTTTTTAAAAATTTTATTATATATTGCTGTGCGCCGATGTGTTAGCTGGGCCGCAAAGATGTTCGTTGTGGGCCGCGAGTTTGACACCCCTGCTTATTGCAGTCATCGATGTTCATTTCCCAACTAATATTTCAAGGTACACGTACAAATATATCTGCACCCGAAATGAGGAAATCACATTTTGCAGTACTTTTAATCAGCAATGACGCGGATCTTGAAGTACGTGCCGACTCAATAAACAAAATTATAATGTACGGATCACAAAACAACTTGAACCTCTCAAAAATTCATCACTCATCTTTCTCTACCAGAAATACCCACGTCAATCAAAAACCTACGTAGAATCCTCATTCACAAATGCCATAGCATTGGATGCCAAAACGTCGCCAATTTGGCACGAAGGTTCTGTGACGTCACGATGGTGTAAAAACGCAATTTCATCTGATGAATGGTTTGTGCACAATCGAACATCGTCCAATCAGATAGAACGCTCGCTTGCGCAATCCAACCTGTTGCGAACGCTGCAATTATCACCGAAACGGAAGTTGCGCCCATTGAGCATTCAAATCACACGTCAAAATGCTGATGGCTTTCGAGAGTAAAGGATTATGGGTAGTGATACATATTTTTTTCTGCAATAGCACTATCAAATTTTATTTCCGTTTGATTGTTACGATGAAATTACTTCTTTTTCTGATGCAATTAGACCATTATTTTCCTTCCCATATTGCGATAATTTTCGCTTGACGATTATAAAGCATGAAAGGAATGAATGCGAAAGTATTAACGTTTCTTTCAATAATTTTTAAACCATTTTTAATAAAGTAACTGATAGTGAAGTTTTTTTCAGTTTGATTTAACTTAATCAACGTCAAAAGTAAAGACACTACAGGTGACGGCATTCTAAATTTCCAACTCAGTTACGCGCGAGTAGAGACAACTCAAATTTAAAGTAGATCCAAAATTCTAATAAACGCTCATGCAAAAAGCTCAAGCTTCACTCGGGTGAATATAAAGAATTAATAATTGTCACAATAACAAATTATGTTTGATGTTACAAAGCACAATGTATTCAGAATGTTCAGTCAGATTTATTTTCCTCTCATCTTCTACTGATCTTTGATAATACAGACTCGAACAAGTGGTTCGATTGGATTATTGTCGACTGCTAGACCCACCTCACTCGGGTTTCAAATAATTTTGCACGGTTTTATTGAAAAATATATTATCGGATCGAAAGACACTTTTTGAAATTTCTCAATCGCAAAACGATTTGAAGTGGTTTTAATGTTAGTATACAACGATCAGAAAGCAATTTCCACACCAATACCATTTGGGAGAATATGGTACTAATACATTTAATATTATTTGATTTTAAAAAAGTAATATACCAAACTCGAGAATTTTTCCTTTTTTTTACTTATATTGAATAACTATCAACATACCGGTGCCCCTCCCCCACCCTCTCCTTTCCTTTTCCGTACAATGTAGTAAAAAAGGCGAAGTCACAAAAAACAACTCTTTTGCGCAATTGCCACAACGACAAATGAATTTCATCGACTTCCATCCGTTATTTCCGCGTTACCGTTGCATTTTCCGGCACATGCCGCAATGCTAATCTCTGCATCTACTTCTTTATACATATCCCCCCTCCTCGTCTTCCTCTCTCTAATATTTACTTGATTTCATCATCAGCCTTATAATCATAAAAGAGTCAAGAATTTATATGAAAACAAAGTCTAGAAAAATGTACATTTCCTCCAATAAAGTGGTAAAATGACGGCGCGGCAGTTTATCCACGATGTCAAACTGAATTGTTATTAGTAAACCATTTCGAAACACGCTATGCCCGACGAATGACATAAATTTGAACCTTAATCAAGCTACGGAAACACATAAGCTATATAGGCACCCCTTTCCTGAATTTTCTACGTCAACGTGAGGACTTTCTGCCCAGGCATATTCAATGCACATCAGCCCTTCTACACGGTGGGTCTTCATTGGCATAAG
>BMAV01019989.1:135883-198507 GCA_019973955.1 Trichonephila inaurata madagascariensis
GATCGGATATTGATAAACCATTTTACACTACTTTTTAATTTTTCACAAAAAGTGTTGCGAATTTGTGATGCGACTTGGAATCGATGGCGGCTTAGATTCGAATAAACACGGTAGTACTAAACCCAACGTAGGGCAGAATCCATAAATAAGTGTGGAACGTGCGACGGGTAACCCCAGATTCACAGAAAAGCTCTTATCACCACAACAGCACGATCCTTTCTAAGTAAGTTTCAACAAAATTATCTTATATCGGTCAGATCGCACACATTCTAAAGCAATCATCCTCTTCCTCACTGTGAATGTTTACCAGAGATAATAAAAATGGCAAAACACCACTTTACGAAAATAGGGAGCATTTCCAGATCGTCCATTACACAGACAAGGCAGTAGACAAGTAAATTGCATCTATACGCAGTTAGAAGTCGCATATGCGTAAAATCTCACGAGGAAAGAGGTAAAAAAAATGTTCTCCCTTAAGGAGAAGGGAAAAAAAAGTTCCACGACGATACCTATTCAAATCCTTTCGAACAGGGGATGTCAAAGGGGTGGAAGCGGACTGTTTGAAGGTGACCGCCAAAACCAGTCAGCTGAGGCAGTCGGCAAGAGATTTATCTCAAGCGATTTCTGAGATGCAACAGAATGGATGGGACAGGACAGAATTTTTTTTTTAAGCCCTCTGATACGGAGGAGAGGTTGAGGGGGGTCAAACGCAGTTGGGGATAATTGGTGCGGAGATCCAAAAGGTGGGAGATGGGTGCATGTCACGCGAATGCTGTCTCACGACGCCTCGAAAAAGTTGCCAATTACAGTAGCGCAATGAAGTAGGATTCGTTTTTCTTCCCTTTTGATCCCACCCTCCTTTCAGGGGGAGGCTTTTAATAGTGCATTGATGGCTAACACGGATGCTGCACATCCAAAAAACAAACTCTCACTTCTGCGTAATGATGGGCTCACGTATTTTGTTTAATGATACTCCTGATGAGGACTGTTGGGTGAAGCCGGTTCCATGAACAATGATAGCTCACGTGTCAATAAAACGAGGTCGCGATATATTTCAAATAATAGTTCCAAAGAACAATAAAAAAAAATATGTGTAGTTGTGTAATGTGGTAGTAAATGTCTCCTTATAGTGTTACACAAAGCACGGTATTAGATGGACACAGCATTGTACAAACTGAGTCAATATTAAACGAGCTCTATTGGCATTTAAGCGCAAAATTTCTGTTTATTAATACTGTTTTGAAACGTCACCAAGATATTCTTTTTGTTAAACACCTGATATTACATAATACCACTACAATTATGATGAGCTTTTTATAATGTTATAAAACCCAAGAGAAAAGAGGATAATGCTTAAATCAAACATATGCATCAAAATCAAACTGGAATTCAAAATCCTTAAGTCGTTTTTGTTCTTAAAACAACACTAGGGGTATTGGTAACAGGCTTGGATCACGGTCAATTGACGAGGACAAAACTTGAGCAAGCATCCTCTTACCTAAAATTCCACAAAACGCCAGCATGATGACTTCGACAAATTTAGCGAGTACCAGCGACGTTACACCATCTGAGCCGTTACCCACGAGAAATCGGGTTGACGCGGATCTCAGAAGTATTGTTGAAGTAAACAGAATAATACAGTAGTTCAGGTATTTTTCTTTTCACTTGACAGAAATACAAAACGATGAGGTCCGTAACCAAAAATCATCTGCTCTTTAGAGTATCATTCATTGAAAATCAACCCATTAACATTTGTTCAAAACTAACCTTCCTCGTATCGTTCCGGTTTTCAAAATGCAGCCATTATACAACACAAAATATTTGTTTAAATCACACCACAAGTAATGGCTACAACAAGGCGAAGTTTTACAATCTCACGGTG
The DNA here is from genome assembly GCA_019973955.1 of Trichonephila inaurata madagascariensis. Lineage (NCBI taxonomy): Eukaryota > Metazoa > Arthropoda > Arachnida > Araneae > Nephilidae > Trichonephila > Trichonephila inaurata. The sequence continues at coordinate 137,766 of BMAV01019989.1, forward strand.
GTAGCCGAATGGTCAAAGTCATGCTCTTCTGCAGGGGTGGGCAGATTTTTCCAGGGTACGCGCGCGCGCGTACGGGCTACTTCTAATTTTTTCAAGGTAATGCGGCATACAATACAGTCGGGCCTCTATTTAGTGAACTTCTCACTGGGACCAAGAACTATTTTATAATTTTCTTCGTAAAATAACCACCAAATAGAGAAGTGCATTTTATAACTAACGAAATTTTCTCTTATGGTTCGATTTTTTTCTCCGTATTTTTTAAAATATTTCTATACCTTTGTATGATGAGATGATTCTTATGTCTTAGGGAAAGCGGTTGAAATCCAAAGGCTGAGGGGTATCGCACCACGCTTCCACTCCACAAGCCCAGGGTTCAAATCCCGTGTTGGGCTAGGTTGACTCAGCCTTTCATCCCTTCAGTGGGTCGATAAATGAGCACCAGGCTTGCTTGGAAACCAAATACTGGGGGTTCGCGTCAAGCTGACCACCTGAACGAAAACCGAGATGGACACAGTAGGCATTGACCCTCATGGGCTGTTACGGCACTGAGTTGAGTGAAGGCGATTACCCCAAAATGTGTTGGCAATCCACCGGTCGATCGCGATCGACTTGATGCCCACGTCCGCTTTAGTGGGTATTATATTTTTCTGTCCATTTGTGGGTTCCAAACCAGTTGCTGGCAAGGAACTGGTTTATGTTAAATCTGTCGGAATTCTAAGCCTTTCCGCTGGCGTGGTTTCGTCTTCGTCATTTGACAGTGGTTCAGAATTACGAGGTTCGTAGTTAATAGCCCTCGTGTTGCTTCAAAGTGCAGCGTTCATAAATAATAAAATTAATTTCACAAATACTTCCATGAGGGAAAAAGTGTCTAATTTGTTTTGAAACCGTACGAAATAAACTTATTTTTCACCCTTTACGAACCTTTCACCCAAGTGCCAAAAATATTTCATCTACAAAAATTGCTAACGAAGCAATTAAACGCAGCGGGAGGTGTGGGGATGTAGTGTTTGGACTACTGTTGGCGGTGGCTTATGGAATGTTTGGCGCAATCCACTGCGCCTACGGAAGGGTGGCTGTTTTGAAGGGAGAAGGTGATTGGCCCTCGAGCGAGGCGGTCAGGGAAGAGAAAGTCCCTTGTTTTTGGAAGCGCTGAAGTGTTTTGGGGGTGAAGGATATTGAATTCCTGCGGTGAGAGATCGACGCACAGCGCGCGATCTGGTGTAATAAGGAGAGAAACCCTTGTGTTTTTGGAAGCGAGGAGCGCTTAACCAGGATTTGGAGTTAAGAAAATCGGGTGAATTTGATTGAGAACCGATGCTTGGCGCGTGGTTTTGCTGTACCAAGAATAGAGTTCCTGAGGAGTGAGAAAGGAGATAATTCTGCTGATTATATGGAGAAGGGTAGAAAGGAATTGCGAAATACGACAGGAGGATTGCACACAATTAGTCCTTTCCCATCTAAGCCGCAATTTTTCCCATTGTTACTACTACTGAAAACAGAATGCGGCTTAGAATCGAAGTCGGAAAAGTTCGTTGGATGCCGGAAATTGAAGATGATCACAGGTTCTCGGTATGTACTTAAAAGTTTTTAATACTGGTACAATAAACTCTCACTTTAGTTTTTCTTTTTATTTCGTATGGTCAGTTCTCAATAAACAGTTTTAAATTTTTTCCCAAATCCTGTTGAGAATTTGGATTGCGGCTTTGATTCGAATCAGTACGGTTTATTAAATCTTCCGTTACGGAATGAGCCCCTAAGTATGCTAAGCACGTCGGTGTAATTGGCAATCATGGAGCACAGATTAAATGGACGCGTTAAGATGCCATCCCTCCTCGCCCTTGCAAGCGTCCTATCACTCGTTCATACCCAAATAACCTTCACAACCGGTCAGGTGAGATGAAGGAGGAGGAATGTTTACGGAATAGCCATTCAACCGATATCACTTAGTAAGAGTGACGTCACCGCACACTTGCAACAAAAACACATGGCTTTATTCATTTGCACTTATTTTGCTGTAGGAATATAACTCAAAAGTTTCACTGTTAGATCGAAAGTTTTAATCCCCTCCTTCCTATTACGTATTCAGATTTATTAGGCCACATCGCGCTTTCTACGTTAAGACGCAACACTGTCCTTCCTCAGATTGCATCATTGCATCGTAACACTATCATGGAACAAGATCACAATTCATATTAAAACCATGTTGTTTCAGAGGGAGTTAAGTGAAAGAATGTTTAATATACATAGTGACTCAAAAAAATTCGGGGAAAAAAAATGTTCGCCACCTCTAATTGCAAAAAATCACTTCAGATTACACGTTGATTGGACTATTGGCGAAGGACGTTACACTGTCCGGTGACGAGGACCCTACTCTTCAAATTTCCACACCCTACTAACGTGAGAACTTCGAACCTTGGCAGAATGAACGTGCATCGGGCCCTCCACACGACAGGTCTCTAGCGGCACCAGGACACCATGATTCGACAACGCCGGCCACGAGTTCATAACCTCTCGGCTACCACAGCCCCTTCTGATGACAGAAATGTATTTTACAAAATGACTCCAAACACAATAAAACGAATGGTAAGCTTAAAGCCACTACTAAAGCCGCTACTCCTCACGGTCTCGATGGAGGGAAGTCAGTTTTCATTACCATGAAAAAATATAAGCATATAAAGATGTATGTTTTATCTTTCATGCCATTCTTCAGTCTCATTTTAACCGCCGCCATTCCGTTCAACCATACGACGGAACTTTTCTGAAATCGTAATTCGACGTTTGCTCCTCTCGTGGTCTTACACTATGTAAATATTTCAATAAATATGTCACGAATGCATGGGTCGTCCATCCGGTAGAGTGGCTAGTGACGATGACTGCAGTGCCGTAGGGACTGGGTTCGAATCCTAGAGAAGGCAGAGATGTTTGTAAATGTGTAGTGCCTTTGCGACATTGGGGTACTCTGAATAGCTGTCGAGCCGTAAGTCCTCTTGTGAGGTGGGTGGAAGGGTAGGGTATTCTCCCTCAAAATTGGGGTAGAACCCCGCGAAATCGCACTGTCACCTGGACTGCGTGTCATGAGTTCGAGTCTTTGCCGCTAAGTGAGTGAATATTAACGTCGCACTGTTCAGGTACACGAGGGCTTTTGGCGACGAACCTCGTCATTTTGAACCTTGGTTAAGTGACGTGGACGACACCTGAGCTGACACCCCCGTCTCCTAACTACCACACCAACGGGAGGACGTTTAAGCTCTCCACAGAATTAACGTGCATCGTTCCCCTACACGGCGAGTCTTTAGTTCTGGGCTCGAACTCGTGACAAGGCCAGCCACGATCCGATACATTGACCACTCGTCCAATACGGCCACCTTGTGCCGCTGAGGACCCATTGTCAGAGGAAGCTGATGCACGTTAAATCTGCCCAGGCTCAAACATCCTCCCATGTGTGTGGTGTGGTAGTTTAGAAAGGGGTTGTCAACTTACGTGTCCTCCTCGTCACCCGAGCGAGGTTCCGAGTGACTAGGTTTGTCACCAAAAGTCTTTGTGTTGCTTCAAAGAGCGACGACATATCGATTTACCACACGTTTTCTCCCATACTAAAACCAGCAAAGTATCAAAATAACTTCTTTCCGTATATTATATAAAAAACAAGACATTAATGATTCATTTTAATTTTATAATGAGTTTCAATGAGTTCAATATTTCAATGAGTTTTCTCTTTTTCTGATGCGATGAAATGAAATGGTATTTCAGGGAGATAGAAGGCAGGGCTATTCACGTCATGATCTCTAACTTAAAATGCAGAACGTTTAGAAACCCATTCATTACAGAAAAGGCACATTTAGAAAGAAAGAGATAGTTAATTGACAAGAATCTTGAACGAAAACTTTGCCAAATAAGTGGCAGGAAGACAGCAATTTCCCCAAAATTGAACGAATACCCGTGAAAAATTAATTTCGAATAGAGAAAAGGCGAAATGGCGTTCGAGAAGAAAATGGCAGTTCCTATCGCGTCGACGCCCTTTTCAGACGAGAAAACGAAAACTGAAGATGAAAAATCCACACAAAAAGATGGATCTTTAATTATTCATTAAAAGTAACACGACTCCTAAAAATAGTTGGGCGTTGTCGTACTACGGTGAAGATGAAAACTCTTTCTCCACCGTCAACAGCTGCTTCAAATCCGACACGGGAACACATTGTTTCACAAATAAAATAACCACCTTCAACTGGATTAGAAGTCTACGAAAATTTACTCCATTCGGAAAGAAAGTGCAAAAGAAGTAAACAAAGAAAAAAATCCATCCAAAATAAATAAAATAAAAATAGGCTGATGCCCTCAAAAACACCGCAATTTTCGACTTTGGATTTTTAAAACTCGAGCGTTGAATCACGAATTTTATTTCGTGAAAAAGATCAGGTCACGCTAACGCCGAATGATAACTCCGCAAGCGAGTGGAGTTGAGTTGTGGTAAGTCATCTATTTTTTTTTCAGGAAGGCGTTAGCGCACGCTTATAAAGCGGATCTAATGACAATCATTGCGAAGTGCGACTACACATTTAAAAGGATAGCACACGAGGGTGATGAGAGAGGGAAAAAAATGGAAGGGTGTAGATACTAACAGGCTCGAGTTTTCTCCGGTCATTTCCTGTTTGTTAGGAAATGGGAAAGAACAGAAGGGGGGGGGGCGGGAATAAAGTCTATCGCACGAAAAAGATGATTTTTTCCTTTATACGAGAATGATTTCAGGAGAGAGGGAAAAAAGAGGATCACGAATTTGTGTCATTAATACACTTGAAAACGTTCAAAATTTTATGAGGCACGATGTTTTAGGAAATGTGGGTGGATTAATCACACATTACTGATAATGAGAAAAAAACCCTATTTTTTAGTAAACAGAGACGAAGAATTTAAAAATAAAATAATGATTATTATGCAGTTTGATGGACTGTTTAAAGCGCGCTTTAACTGTTTATAGTATCTAATAGCGTCGTACTTCAAAGGGGGGAACTTCAGTGTTATTAACGACAGATCCCGTAGTTTTGAACCACGTTTAAAATACGTGAACGAGTTGGAACGCCTTTCTCCAGACTTCCACACCAACCTGAGGACTGCGCCACAGCAAACTTAACTTGAATCAGCTCCATGCCACGGGGGCTCTTATGCGGCACCAGGAAATAATGCCGGCCACGAGTTCACGATCATGACGCAGCCGTGTTATTACGCAGAATGTTGGTGTTACTAGGTGCAGGTTGATTTGAATGTACGAGCTATTCCTAAACTTCAGCTGAGTGGATATAAACCTTGCATTGTTCAGCTACTTAAGGGCTTTTGGCGACGGACCTCGTCATTTTGAACCATGGTCAAGTGACGTGGACGACATCTGAGCTGGCACCCCCTCTCCTAACTACCACACCACACCAACGGGATGATGTTTGAGCTCTCGGCAGATTTAACGAACATCGCTCCTCTACACGGCGGGTCTTCAGCAGTACTAGGCTCGAACTCATGACACGCCGGCCACGAGTCCGTTACCTTGACCACTAGGCAACCGCGGCCACTAAACTTCTGCTGAAAGATAGAATAATGTGACGCAAATCCAAAACTATTTCTTAAAAGAAAAATCTGTATCATACTATACGACTCTTGGCTTTAAGTACTAGAAGAAAAACGAGGAGTACAGGCGGCTAACTTAGAAATCTTAAGCCATGCTCAATGATGACATTTGAACCGGCATCCCATACTCCAAATGCCACGCTAACGTAAGGACTTCAAGGAGTCCCGATAAATTATCTAAGCGTTAACTCTAATACAATCTTTAGCACCATCAGGATTAAAAACCATTACTTGGTCTCCAAAACAACGCTTATCACGAGCTTTCAACCATGATTACTTCGCTACCACGGTCAATCTTATATTGATGAATTATCCAATAAGATACGAGATAACAACTCTAATATGTACTTATCCAAGACAAGGATTTCGGATTCCCTCAAGATCTTTTTATTCTGGTTATACAAGAGAGAATTGTGATGGAATCCCTATATTCTCCCTGTAGAAATACTAAATTTCTACTCAAATTTGTATACTGTACGGAGGGAGCACATTCAGATACATAGTTAATATTTTAATGGCAATAAATATCTAAATATTTCACAATGCAGAGAAAAACTCGAAATTTTCTAAAATTGATACGATTGATATGGGAAATGTTTTAAAATAACAAAACAGCTACTAAATTGATTTTCATTATTTGCGGAAGATTGATAAACTCAAGCATTCCGCTGTATGAGAATTTGACAAAATCTTTTTTGCTTTTTTTTTATTTATTGGTCACGAAATGAGAACAACATATTCGGCAGTCGACATTGAGAAAGACCTAGCAGCTTATGGGGGAAGTTTATAACCATCTGCATTCTCAAATGTGGCAGATTTATGAATACTGCAAACAATATAAACATGTTTCACTACAAGAACTATCGATTCATTTAGAAGCATTTTTCTGATACGATACATATAAGAAAAATGTGAGCATGAACAAAATATAGATCGATGGAAAAGAAACGAAACTATAGAAAATAAAAGAAATACACGGCGAAGTGGGGGAGTGAGTCTGACTCCGTGACCGATCAATCATCCGTATTTTACACAGCTCTCAACTACACAACACAAAATTGATACACAGAACATACGTTAAGCCACTTCGATAGGCCTAACTAGAGAATGCAAATCTTAGTTTCAAAATCGTCTTATGGTGAGACGAGGAATGGACGTGGGAAACTCAAAATAATAATAATGAAGTGGCCAACTGAACACAGATAAAGAAACAAAAAAAAAAAATTTTTTTAGAAAAAAATTAGCCAGAATAGTAATAAAAAAAATCGAAAGAAAAAAAAAAAATGAAAAAAGAAAAAAAAATTGTCGTTTGCACTTTCTTGTAGTCCGAACAATCGTTTACGGGGGAAAAACACGAGACATGGAAACACACAATAGAATTTGGGCGACAACAAAGAATACGGTATCTATCAAGTCAGTCAAAACAAAGAAAGAACCTTACGGCGAGAAATTATCGAGAACTAGATATCCCAGAGATACAAGTGAAAGATGGCAAACCGGGCCATGGAAACGAATAAATCATACTTGGGTAAAGACAGGACGATGGTTTTAATAATAAAAGACCCAAAAAGATGGATGAGAGTTTAAAAAGAAATCTTTCTTTTTTGGAAGAAATGGGTTTTTTCGACTCATCTGTCGATTGTTATCGATAACAACTTTTCATCCTTTTCACTAATCGACACTGAATTTCAAAAGAGATGATGAATCGGATGACTCCAAAACCATTTCAAAGATTGCAAGAGTGTAAAGACAAAAGTATTGATTCATGCAAAACAACAACAAAAAAGATTCAGGGTCCGTTTTATTGGGAAATTGTGCAGGTTCCAATCTGTCTCAGCGGTCCTAAAAACTAGTTTTCACAGTCTAGCGGTTTCGGTCTGGTGGGGCTGTTGCTTTTTTTATATTCCCAATCCTCTATTTTTTTACTTGAAATTTTAAATTTAACTAAGTAGAATTCGAAAACATATGTCGCCCTATGTGAAACGGGTTTTCTGCCAAGGATAATAGCAATAATTTGAACAAGTCTTTACTTTTACATGCAGCCACACTGCAATAAAAAAAATTGCCATAGACCAAACCCAGACAGAATCCAATTCCAATGCGAGCATGTTTTAAAAGGGAGAAAGGTGTCGAAGCAGGGCACCCTGGAGGTATTTTGCTTCTTTAAATTTTAAAAAGTGTCCCCCCCCCTTCTTTTTCCAAATTCGAAGGAAATTTGGAAGATAAAATTACTCGCAATGTATAAATTTTTTCGCTTAGAAAATGTTTTGCTTGAAAAATACATGTTTACATTATTCTGTTACTAATGATTAACATATAAGCAAATTAAAAAAAATGGCAAGAAACAAGTTCTCAATTGCAGACAAAACCTTTCCAAAATAAATACAGTCGAAATGTACAGCGATGTGTTCTGTGGAACTCTGAGACTATGTAACACTTAAGAGCTGATTCAGCAAAAAGAAAAAGGAGTGAATTTCTCAGAAAAAATATCACAAAAGAAAATAGACTACAAACAAAGAGTGAGTGAGTTAACGTCGTACTAGAAGAGCAATGAGAGAGTTATTGGCGACGGACCTCGTCACTTTGAGCCACGGTCAAGTGACACCTGCGCTGGCACCCCACTGTCTTAACCCTCACAACCACACACAACGTGAGGATGTGGAGCCACGACAGATTTAACATGCATTAGCTCCTCTACACGTCGCGTCTTCAGTGGCATTGGGCTTGAACTCACGAAACGTTGACCACGAGTCCGTAATTATGACCCATAAGCTATCGCGGCTATAGATAAAAAGTAGAAGATAAATTTCATAAGAATATAACTCGATTCTACCACTTTCATTATTTCACAGATTTCCATTTATTTATTGTTTCTATATAATGTAATTTTAAGCCGAATTTTTATTCACAATACACAAAAAAAGGGAGCCTAAGTATTTTTCACAATAAAAATCAGGTGGGTTTTTTTTTGTGAATTTTTATAACCCACCCGCCTGAACGAAAATAGCAACAAAAATAAAAATCTGTTTTACGACTTATTTTAGTTACCTACTTCATTTTAAATCTAATAGATTACATATATATATGTATACATATATGTACAAACAATTTCATAAAATTATAACTTCATCCCTTTAACCTATAATAAAAGCTTTTTTAAAAAATGCATGGTGCATTTTAAAGAATGAACGGAGAAATACCTTTAACCTGAAAACGCTTAAGATGATGGATTAATATGAAATAATGCAACTGTCTCGACAAACTACAATGTATTTTCATGCATCTTTTTCCTCTTAACACGAAATGAAAATCGCTTAGCACGAAAAGATTTCCCTTCTGGGAATGAATAATGACACGGAAAACATCAGCCACACGCAGGTTTATCATCGCAAGAATTCGCTGCAGTAGAGGATAATAGCGTATGTAAGGTGGACAATGACATTTTGAAGTTTATTCAAAGCTCAAAAAATATCATTGATGCGGATCCCGACGACAAAAATATAATGAATAATGCAGCTCCTCTTCCCACGTCATCCGAAATGCGGAGCATCATGAAAAGTATGCGCAGTTATTTAGATGCATATTCCAATGGTGGAATGAATAACAAAATGGACGATTTCGAACAATTGGATGCTTAAAAAACAATGCAAAGAAAAATATCAGTGAGTGAGTGAATATTAACGTCGCACTGTTCAGCTACACAAGGGCTTTTGGCGACGGACCACGTCATTTTGAACCATGGTCAAGTGACGTGGATGACACCTGAGCTGGCACCTCCCTCTCCTAACTACCACAACCACACCAACGGAAAGACGTTTCAGCTCTCGACAGATTTAACGTGCATCACTGCCCTACACGGCGGGTCTTTAGTGGTATTGGGCTCGAACTCGTGACAAAGCCAGCCACGATCCGATACCTATACCACTCGGCTACCGTGGCCCAAAGAAAAATATCAGATTATTTTCCAAAAATTCAATTTAAAAAAATTTCTGTTTTCCAAAAATTTTGAAACTTTTTGTATGAAATTTCTTTAAGTTCAAATCGAACATTTGTGTTTCGTTGACTTTTATTAAATACAAGTATATGTATATATCTATGTAAATAAAATGAACTCTTAATAAACTTATTTTGTTGCGTGTGTGAATATACGTTTTATTTATTTTTTGCAATATCTTTTAACAAGAAAAAATATTTCAGTCCCTCAGTTTCGTGTTATATAAGCGATTTTCACTATGTATAGATAGATTTAGTCAAAAAGTTTTTTTTTTAAAACCAATTCACTACACACCTAAAATAACAGTTAATATTTTCCATACAACACCGTGTATGTTATTTCGTACATTCGAAGCTCATTTTCATTTAAGGATATACTAGTCACTAATACCCAGCAACTTTTAATTTTGCTTAAACGATCCATTCAATAACGCATCCGTGACTCAAAACCCTGTCAATGCATGACGACTCAAAAAAGTGAATCACCAAGAAAACAAATCTTTTTCCTAATAAATCTGGGAATCGTCGTGCGCAGAATTAAGAAGGAAACCGGCGAAGACATCTTAATAGATCGCGAACAGAGCCACGACAGAGGCCCTCATTGATAGCAATGACCAATAACGCCCACGCGCGACACGACTCCACCCCAGACTGCACAGGTGAAATGACGAGAGGAAATCGGTAAAAGGAATCTTGGCGCCGATCGGACCGCAGGTGGGTTCTCGCCACAAAGAAACCTTGTTCTCGGAACACAAAGAGACGCTCGCCTTTCTGTATTGGAGCAAAGGGGTGAAGTGGAGGATGAGGAGAGTTGATAGGCAGGGATTGGATCTTGCAGGAAACGGCGTTTTATCGGTTAGAATGGAACAGTGGCAGGAAATGATACGGAATTGGCTTCGTTTTGAAGGAATTCCAAATCTACTCTACTTTTCGAACACTTTTGTAATATATCTTGAAGTAAGTAGCAGGAAGGATATCTGCAATTTCCAAATGCAGCTTTTAGAATGTACGACGATCTTACAGAACATAAATCCTTTTCATTTTCGTCACTGTCTTATCTGTGTAGGTGATAGATAACATAATAGGTGATTGTGAGAGATAATGCGTAAACGATCTTAATTCTTTTCTGCACTTACGTTATCGTTCTCAAGTTGTAAAATGGCATATAGATTTCGTATTGATATTTTTACTGTTTTAAAGTGGATCAAAATTAAACCTTTTTCAAATTAAAGTACACATAATCGTAAAATTTTTTATAAGAAAATGTTCACTTGAAACATTTATTAATTGATTTTTTCAATTCTTATTTATTAATAACTGCATGACACTGTAACGGGTCTATTCGCGTACTTTCTATTAATCCTCTTGGGGAATAACGGTTCTTTAAATATTATTCTATAGAAAACTTTCCTCCGAAGGAGAAGACGCGACTTATTCAAATCAAGGCTTGTATATAAAGATTAAGTTTCAAGTTCGAAGGAGAGAGATGTTAGAAGCTAAAAGGATAGCAAATAGTAATTAACGTAAAGCTAGGCGAGAGCGCTTCGTAGATTATTTAATATTAAGATTGACGATTTAGTCAATTAGCTGTTTAAATTGGATTAGAGTCAGCTTGAATTCGATTAAAATAGAACGTATCTTCAAATATTTAGAAGGTGTATTGCCAGGACGTGCTAAGAGTAAGTGGTCCGTTTTATAATTAAAACTTCAACTATCTCCTCTACCTCGCTATTGCTTCCATATTTATCGATTGATGCGTTTCTTAGCTTGGGTTGTTGAAATGTGTGACGTTGTTAAGAATTGTTTTGACTATGGCTAATCTTCCTTCTATTCCTCGTGCACTAATGGATGGGACTGGCCATCCATTAGCTTTAAAAGCCTTACCGTTTTTAAGCTTATTTTATGGCCTTAACTAAAATATTTCCCCTACTGGTAGAGGTAAATTTCGGAGCACACAGACTCACGTTTCCAAACAAATACCATAATTGTTATAAAGATTACTAAATTTCAAATCACCCTCCTATTTTTTATAGTGAAAATTGCATGTGAAATTTATATGAAAATCTTCACCGCCAGCAAATGACTGCAAACATAATACAAAGAAACGTCAAGACCAAATCATCGACGGGACAGCAATAAAGCGGATAAAGGATTTCATTTCAAATTTTATTTCTTAAGGAGTTCTTTTAAAAAAAAAATTGGCATCATTATAAAGACAAAGAGATATTTTGACAAGTAATAGCATTTAAAGAACAATCAATATAATGATGAAACACGATTCCCATTTTTATAATTCCAAACATCGGCTCTCAAAAATTATGAAAAGAATAATAATAAAAATAACAAAATTTAGATTTCTAATTACCACTAATCATTATCTCCAGTATCCATAAATCCAATAATTCCAACTATGAAATCAAAGTAAGCACTGTAACACTTAAGGGATAAAACTGCAAATAAATTTTAACAGTTTACTAAAAAAAACGAGAACACCAAACGGTTATTTTAAGCAACTTGCGAGTCAAGTCTTTCTGGGTCCTTTTAATTATAAAACAAAGTCGACACCTGCGTTACACACACCGAGGAATCTACTACCGTACAAAAGAGTGCTTTGAAAGGAGACCTCCTCACGATGCCCACAGACTGCGAATACTCCAGCAGCGTCTTGGACTCAAATGAGGGAGAGAGATAATGAAAATTTATATTCAGTTCCGCAATCAAGAACAAAAGCCACGCGTTTCCTGGACAGGGTAATTTATGACACAGGTACTACTAGTAACGATAAATGACATGCAAAAAAATTTTCGCCTTTCCTACCCGCCCATTTACTAGCACTCTCTGGCGTAAATGCTTCCAGTCAATTTAAAGGAAAAATTTTAATAGACTAGAAGTGAAAAGAAGAGAGAGTTTAGGCATGGTATTTTTTTTTTTTATTTAACTTCACTGTTGGAGATGAGCTTTTTTTTCTTATTATTTTTGTGAAACATTGTTGGCAACAAGAAAAGTAGTTAGCGAAGAGTAATAATTTGCCAAAAAACTCGATTAAATCTACACGCATTCTCCATTTCATTTTTTCATTCATCAGATGCAACTATTCTCCAGTAATGACAATAGAAGGAGGGGGTTATATATATATATTTAAAGAAATATAACAGCTAAGTAACACAAAAAGTAATTCAGAAATAAGCATATTACAAACCTTTTAGGGAAAGAAATAAGATTCAACAGTTTTAGTAAACAAAAAACGTTAAAAACCTTTCATATGAAACAAAGATACAGTCCGAAAGTATCTTTCTAAAAGTAAATATCAATTTATATAAATCCTTCTCGCAGGAAAATCGTTTTCTCGGCAAAAATGAAGATTAATAACTGCAAAAAATCTTAGTTAAGGTGCAATTTTCATGGAGCTTACAAAGATCGTCGTTGTCAAGCTAATGTCTGCTATGCGCAAAAAGAAAAGATTTGAGTTGTTTTTATTTCTCAATATTCTAGTGGATGCACATAGCATGATTTTTTTATACGAAAATTTGGTTTGTTCATTATTTATAACAGTTAAAATCTCCTAAAAGTGCACATAGTAGAGATTGGTTTAATAACGACGATATTCTACTGTATAATTCCCTTTGCCAAGTAACCGAGAGAAAGAGAAGCTATCATTTATTTCTGTATGATTTATCTCGATATAGATATCAATCATTACATATAACCATCTTTTTAACAAAGTCTATCGCCGCCCTGCCAGTAGGGTGGATATGACTCTCGACTGGTAACCGAGTGGGTTCGGGTTCGAATCCCGAGTAAGGCAAGGATGTATTTTCTTCGGGAAAAGTCGGACTTTCGCCTGTAATGGATTCCCGTCTCGAAAGGAAAGCAGCGCACCCCTTCTTGTTATATGCTGGCATCATCATCTATAATAAATGTCTATATTTTGCTGTTTGTATTGTATGCTTTCTGTTCTTCCACTTGTATTTTATATACGTATCCCCGTAGAAAAACCACACAACCACCACCAAGTCCGCTAAAAATCTAGGTAAAATAAGAATTACAAGTTTCGTTTGCAGTAAACGACAACTCAAAAAGATGTTCAAGAGTCGTTACGAGCTCAAGGAAATTCCTAAAAGGCACCACCTATAATATGAAGTAAATCATTATACATGTTGTATTTACACACAATCCTATACTTTTCCAAAATTTATCTTTAAAGTTCACCGTTTTGACGTTTCGTGCAAGATCTCTTCTTTACAATTTCAAAATATCATAATTAACTCTTTAAAAAAAAATGTGCGCAAAATCTTGTTCCAAACAGCTTGTCAAGATCCAGTCTCGTAAAAGCGCATAGTATATTCCATTCTCTTTCATTTTTTCTCTCCTTCAAACTGGTCCCACTTTTAAGGATGATGGGTCCAACAGTCAGACGATTAGGCACTCATTTTCGTTAGCGCAGTGCGTAAATTACGAACCAGGGGGAAGAATAAAACCCAAAATGATAAATAATATAGCTCTTGCTCGCAGCAGAAAAAAGAAGTTATCACAACCTGCCATCAGACATTTTTTTCCCCTTCCTTCTGCTTCGTTTGTGTGAATGTGGCAACATAATAATTTATATAAATCTCAGACATGCGCGTGGGACGTGCTCCAAGAGCATTGCTCGGGACTTAGACGCACGAGTCTGGCAGTACTTCCATTCTTCGTGATTAAAAAAAACCTTCCTAATGATTTTAAATTATAGTAGGAAAGATGACGGAGTTTTTAAACAGGTAACTTTAATTTTTATTTGTAACTGTGTGTTAAGTCTAACATTTATTTCTCTTTGGAGAGGGATTTTTCATGTTGGCGCTCCCCCCCCCCCAACCCCCCATGCAAAAATATTACATCAAATAAGTAATTTCATTATTTAATGAATAGTTTACTAACTAATGGACACACTAGACGCTACTTTTAGATTCGGACACTCTAAACGTAAAATCGATTCATTCAAAAAGAAACTATGCATGATTTAATCAAGCTCATTCGTAAAAAGTGATGTGTAAAATGCCGTTACAGGTTAATTGAGTTACAAAATGATTTCTGAAATCGTTAAAATACTCTTTTCTTCTCATGTTTAGTTGCAATGAAATAGGAATTTAAAGTACTATATTCACCGGTATTCTATAAAAACAAATTAATATCAGAAAAAGGAACACTTATTTTCAGGTTTTAGAAATATTATTTTAATCATGGAAAAAAAATTCCCACAATTAATTTTCTTATTAAAATTTTAATGGTTCTGATAACTATAGTTGAGAAGGAAAGAAAAAATGGAAAGGGGGATTACGAATTTTATGTTAATTTTTTCTTCTAAAGTTTTGAGAAGTTGCAGGTTTTTTTCATTAATTTCAAAGAGCAAGCTATCATAAATAATCCACACAATCCAAAGGCGCACACAGAAATTTTTCAGGCGGAGAGGGGAGGGGGAAATCCAGGGTCACCGTTCTCGTATCATGCTCCAATACGCCGCCCAACATATTCTTTCCATTTTGTCGATTTTCGGGGAAAAAAAAACAGGAAAAAATTCATAAATTAACATTAATGAAAAAACTATAATTATTAATAACGAATTCTTTATTAAATTTTACGTACTATATACACTAGGATTATAACCAATTGAAAAAAGAGCTATGGGGGTGTCCGGACCCTGGGGTTTCCTTCCCCTCCCCTTGTGTGCGTCACTGACACGATCTCTTTTACGCATTTCTTTTCTACCACAAAATAGGAGATAAGATGTAAAACATAGATTTTAAGCATTCCCTTGCGCAAAACAGAACATACCTAACGACTTTTAGAAATATATCAGTGCACCTCAAAGTGGTTCTCCTTTAGATATACAACCTTTCTTCATTGATTGATGTGTTTTGGTTTTAAAAAAAAACTATTGATAGATACATTTGAAATATATTCCGTGTTTCTTTTTTTTTTTTTTTTAAAAAAAAAAAGAGAAAATATAGTTCAAAATTCTAATCACTCATTAGCATATTGTAAATCGTTTCCTACTGTGATGATTTTGGAATTACTTTTAACATTTACAAATGCTTTTAATGTATAAGTCACGCCAGATTCAGTTTGTTCTACTTTTAACCCAAGAAAGGGTCATCTAAAAATGGCTAATACACCAATCATTTTAAGCCATGATTTGAAATGCTGTCGAAATTCAACCGGAACTGTATAAGGGAAATTTTTGCATCCTATCGTGATGATGAATTTAAAATGCATTATTCACTTCCTTTCACTTAACGAGATAAAAACCTGTAACCTTCGGGTTTTAGCCGGTCCATTATGACCACAAGGCTCTACTAATTTTTTGTTACAATGATTAAATCATATTTATACTATTGAAGATTAAGTGTTCGCATAAAAAAAGCACACCTTTTTCCTTTCAAGAAGCGAAATATGAATTATCCTGCAGGACACATTCACACAATTTGAAAAGAAAGCATTGTGAAAAAAAAAGTACTCTCAGCTATTCTATAACCCCCGAACCCTGAGTGGAATCGACAAGGGTGGAGAGAAGGAATGAATGAAGCAAGGCAGCACAGGGGTTCTTTTTGGAACGAGTTCCATAACAGATGGAAGACCTCATATGTTCCTGTATAAACACTAAATCTCTCGCCACTCCCATCCCAGACGTATATAAACACTCAAGAAAAAATTTTTTTTTCCTTCAGCGGGAGATCCTTCCCTTTGGTTGCATCCGATTTAACGCGTCCCGATAACGAAATTCCAGACACAGAAGGGGAATCCTCCGAAGTATTCTAGAAAAACAATTTTCCAAGGAAAAACAAAGAATGGGGAAAAGTGATAGTTGTTTTCGATACTCTTTTCACCCTCCACCTCTCAAGATTCCCAAATGGAACTTCAACAATACCAAATGTTATTAAAAAGAGATTTTGATTCAAAAACTGTTCGGTACAAATTATTCTATTTTCAACTGATATTCGTATTCATTCGAATTTTTAATGCTATGATGTTACAAAGCAGGAGCAAAAATCAGATTTTTTTTCTACAAAGTTTCGACATTAATACCTAATTCAGATTTTAGTACAGCAAAGCGCTTCGAAAGCTTTCTCATTAGTTCGAATCGATCTATTGATTCCGGTGTTCGCATTTCGTTTATCGTACTTCTCGGTACCAACTGGTTTTTCAATTTAGTAATTCCATGGAAGAATTTCACATTCACGGATTCGTTATTGTAAACATGTGTGATACAGCCATTAGAGCTTACGCTAATGCACAGGAACATTTTTCTATTAGGCAGGTGGCCGCAGTAACCTAGCGGTCATGATAACAAACTTGTGGTCAGCGTTGAGGAAACATGGACAAGGATGTTTTAAGACTTCTTGAGGCCCTGAGCCCTTACGCAAAAGTAGGCCCTACCCATGACTTTTAAAAGTAGACAGTGCATAGTATACGTTATCAAACAAATGTGTATGACTTACAATCGCACAAACCAGCTCGACCAACTGCCGCCTTTTGACTGAATGAGTAATGAGGGTAGGCGTACACACAAAAATTTTTAAGGGGGGGTCCTGAGTCGAAAGTCCACCATTTTGTTATCATGCTCCAATACACCGCCCAGCATATTCTTTTGATTTTGTCGATTTTCGAGAACGAAAACAATACAAAATCAATTATTGAATAAATAATTAGCATTAATTAATAAAATTAATTATTAATAACAAATACATAATTAAATTTTACATAATATATACATAGGAATATAACCAATCGAAAAAAAATCAAGGGCTATGGGGGGGGGTGTCCGGATCCCTAGGACATCCCCCCCTTGTGTGCTCCACTGATGGTAGGCATAGGTCTATGCATGAACGATGGGTATGCATATCGTCCGAAATTCCCAGATTTTCGGAGAATACAACCGGGAACCAATTGACCATTAAAATTATTCAAATCATGATCTTATTAAGGCTGAGTTGAGAACGAGACGAGGCTCCCATTGTGGCCGAGGGCCTGGGCCCAGTTGGCTCTGCCTTAAGACATTCCTGGACGTGGTTTCGGGTCGTAGCGCCCGTTGAAGACCACCGTGTAGAGAAGCTGATACATGTTGAATCTATCGAAACTTCAAAGTACTCGCATTGGCTTGAAGTGGAAGTATGGAGAATGGAGTGCCAGCTCAAGAGTCGCCTACGCCACTTGACCAAGACTCAGAATTACGTCCCGTCATCAATAGCCCCAGTGCTACTTCAAAGTAAAACGTAAATTTTAAAAAATCAAATCTATCACGAAGAACTTTTATTTTTTACTTTCTTGTTTTGGTCCTTTTTTTAACATTTCACAAAACTAACCTTCAGTTTATAGGAAAAACAGTTCGTAGTTTTATAAAACTTTTTTCTTCCTAATAACATTTGTTTTGCTAAAACCAACAATGTTTATCAAAATACCTGGGCAACAGCTTATGGTATAAAAGACTGAGAATACAGCTGTGTTTGAGAACACAAGAACTCTTCAAAAATAGATAGAGTGAATTCTCTACAAATGGTATAAACATAACAAAATTATAGTTTACAGTAATAAGTTAATTTAAATTACTATTAACATCTTCGTGCAATTGTTTCACTCAAAAGTAACAAAAACAAAGGAATGCCAAATTCAAAATTACTTAAGAATTAGGAGAACGATAAGAAAGAGTATTTTCCTCTCCAAAAGTCACTTTTTGTTTTTTTGTTTTGTTTTTTTGTTTAATAGTTTAAAATACAAGATAAATTCTTTCAAAAACTGAAACTTTCACTATTTCCGCAATAGGCATTTTTGAGCGAGTGACAGTTATATTAACGTCAGGGCATTTTCGAAAGTAAACAAAGATGAAGCACAATTTACTAAGGTGCATACACGTACACACGTTTCAATCTTATTCATCAACAACGAACAATTCATATACAATTACAGTTCTTTTCAGACCAGGTAGCACTTGTCAAAAAGGGATAATATCGATTTAAAATGTGAAGAATATTTATATTTTTTTAGATATTTTAAACATTTTTAATATAAGACATGAAAGAATTTCCCGAAATTCAATAATTTAATTTTATACTTTGAGGCTCTAGGCAAGCCTTCCAACAATATTTTTTCAAGAAAATATGAAATGTTATGAAAAATAACAAATAAAAATTCGAAAACCATGAGAAAAACATTCATTTTCCATTGACGTCGAAGCTTTTATAATTTTTTTTTCCTCCACAGCAAAATACTTTCTTGATTTACTCAGGACGTCTAAGAATAGCAGCTGTATCAATACATGCCATATTAGGGTCTACATTTCAAACAGCATTATACCTTTTATAGTAGGTCAAAATTTACTGCATTTTTTTATAATTCGTGAAATTATTTTAGGTCAAAAAGCAGCAACCTGAATAATATCCGAAAATAAATAATCTAATTTTTTGAAATGTTCTCAATATCTCCTTTGAAATATAATACATGGTCATTGTATTCTGTCACTAGACTTATCAAAAACTCAAATCGCCTTTTATTGAATATTAAAAATTCTCTCATTTTTTTTTTTAAATTCTAACTATAAACTTTAATGCCAATTAAAAATCAAAGCTCAAGCAGAAACATAACAAGCCATTTGAATGTAAAATTCAAATCATACTGGTGAATCAACCCGGAGCATGAGGTTTTTTTTTAAATACTACCTCGATCTCAACAAATGTTTAAATAAGGCGGTAAACTTCACATGATGCAAATATAGTTATCATTTCTTTACTGTTTTAGGATGAAAATAAAACTTATGTTTTTACCATTATTTCCTTCATTGTGTAATTTACGCTCCTAATGTATTAAAAAAACTTTTGAGGCCATTTCCTGTGCATATATATCTGTCTGGCTTGATTCTTTTTTTGTATGCATAAGATGACTTTCTCTAAACCTAAAGGCACTGAGCAACTAAAAACGACACGATCCAGACATTGATTTAACGCATGGATGGAGCTACAGTTGTAAACTTCCAGAACCCACGATGATGCTAGCGATGGGAAATTATCTCTAAGATGTGTTCACTCCCACCCTGGGAGTGGGCGCCTATTCATCCAGCAACCCAGAGACACGTTGACATTGAAAATGAGCGTTGATGAAACAGTCACCATTCGCCCTTGCGACAAATGAACTGCTTTTAATTTCCAGCCCCCTACGCACGCTTCCGTCTCATAAGAAAGACGACAATAACGATGAATGCGTTCACTCTATGAACGATTATTATGAAGACAATCCCAACGAGCTATTACATCTGAATCACATAAGTTTAAACTACACAGAATTGTACAATTATAACACAATAATTCTCATGAACGTTTCTGCAAAGATGTCAATGGCGTAACGTACACCCCCGCATTACGAGAGGAGGGCAGGAATCTAGAGGGCCCAAAGCCTAATTGCCGCCAAGAACCTACTTTTGTAAAATCCGACTTGGAAGACCAAAACCTGACTTTGCAGGGGGGCCCAAATGTTTTCCGTTACGTCACTGGAAGATGTTACCATTTGTCGTTAGTTTTTGGGTGTGAATTCGATTCTGCAGAACTATTGGGTTCTTAATAATAGAACTTGTCATTACTAAGGGGAGCTAATTTCATTACTTCCAGATTTGATCCGTTGATGCGGAGCATGTTTAATTTTCAAACACAGCATATCTTGAATACTTTGTGGGAACTTCATTCTCTCTAGCATTGCAACGCGTCCAGCCACAGCTAATGAGTTGCGTTTTAGCTTTTTTTAATTATCACGTCCTCCCTCCCCCTCTCTTTTTCATACTACGTCAGCCACACAATCTAGAAACTCCCTCCCCTACGGAGAGTATCAGACATTGACTCATAGATCATAATTAAAGATACAAACGACTATGGCACAGGAGTCAAATATACCCACCCTCTCAACTAGAGACTGCCGATAACATCAAAGGAAAATATTCCAAATGACGCTCAGTACAACAGGGGATGTGCATCAGCTGTTAAAATGGCGGAAAAACTCTTATACCGCTCAGAAAGTCACTCGATAACAAAAAAAACTCCTTTCTAGAAATGTGTGTGGCGATTTCCTCTCCCACGCATCGCAACCCGATCAATCAGAGCAACTTAATCCAAATAACAGTATACTCTAAGTAAAATTCTCAATCCTATTGGACACATCTCACACACACACCCTATTTATAAGAAAAGAAAGAAGAATCGATCGTAATTAATAGGGAAAAGATGTAAAAACTATCTTATGATTTTTTTTACATAACTAATTTAATGCAAAGCAAGTACTATGAAATATTCTTTTCGCAAATGTGTGCAATATGTAAAAACTGAATGCAAATACAATTTTTCTATTCAAAAAATTGCTGAATCGGTGAACGGAATCAGGAATTTCAAGTAACAGTTTCAAAATATTAGCCGCAGACAAGAATCAATCCAGTTTTCTGCAAGTCTAGTTTTTTTATACCTAATATTTATTTTATAATTACAAATAATTATATAATTTTATCTACCTTTACTCAAAGTATGTCAGCTACGTGCACAATTCCAAGTGGACGCGAATAAGGTTTGGCTTGAAGGTTACAATCAAAAAGAAATATTTTTTTTTTTCATTGAAGTAATAATTTATGACAGAGTATAAAACTCTCCTTCACACACTGGTTTTTTTCTTTAAATGGGAGGGGTTAAATCCCCGAACACCTCTCCCTCCTGCGAAAGAACATAAAAGGTTATGATCTACCGCTGTAATAATTGATCATTTTTCATTTGCTTCTCTCATACAATGGACATCCCCATTACCGGAAAATCTCTTGTACCATCAAGATATGTATCTACGGTCTACAACGCTCACAGCTGCCACTCCTACCTTATACCGACCGCCATTGGGAAAGTTACATAAAAAAGGAATCCGAACAACCTATATAAATTAAGTTAAATCGCCACATTTAATCCTTTTCGAAGGACTCAAAAAGTAGTTTATTCGCTGGAGATGAAACAATCACGTTGTTAACGCTAACCGTTCGACCATCCCAGAAGCATCATTAAGGGTTCACTATTTATGTCATGAACGTTCGAAAAGGGAAATATTTGTCAAGTTCCATAAACAATCTTCAAAGCGTCTTTATTAATGACCCTTGCAAATAAGGACTTTCGCAAAGTTTGCCGATAAGGAGTTGACAGCCGATAAAGGGCGAAAAAAAATTAAACTTATCATCGTCTTTGTTTTATTCTCAAAAGCGATCTTCATGCAAAAATAATTGGAACAGCGATTCAAAGTGGAAAGGTTTTCCGAATGAGCAAAAATATAAATTAAATCAATAATTATTTCAAATAATCAATAGAGAAAAACTTGGGGACGTGGAGAGAAAAACTTATTGTATTTAATGTCATTAACATATTTTGAAAAGAAGGGGTTGAAGCAATCCAGTATAAAAGCTGTGTAAAGCGTGTTTTCTTTTTGTTATCACAAGATACAAGAACACAAACCATGGGAGTAGCTGCCGCCGTATCAATGATACGGGACCCCCAACCTATGTTAGCAAAAAATCGTTAAAAATTACAAGAATCCAAAAAAGAGCCCCCAAGAAATTGTTGATACAGGGCCCACTCAGGACTAGCTATGCCACTGACACAAACGCACTTGTTTCAAAACTTCATATCAATAGGCTAAATTCGGTTGACATTACAGTCACGTGATAAATGCAATTATATGTTTCCAGCCTAATCGATTCATGCACTTCGCTGTTGCCAAACTTTGCTTTTTGTTGAAACTTCCTCTTAAAAGGAACATTTTTTGACAACAATAAGAACGAGCACAAGAAAGCAAAATACACTTGATTTAAAAAGTACATGTATAAAATAAGACTTTTTTTTTTAATTAAAAATTTTTTTGATGAAACTTTTTTTTCTTCGATAATACTTGAACATCTTTAACCAATTACAAAAATTGAAATTTTTTTCTAAATTTTACAAGTAAAACAACAAGTACAAGTTAGTTTAATATCAATTTCGAATACAATGGAGAAGACCTGATTGCTTTTATCACGTGACCATCATGAATTGAGAACATTCTATCTTCAATTTCTTGATTCAAAAAAATATATATTGATCGACTTATCGCTGATAAACATCGTGCTCAAAAGCATTACAGTTGGTGACGGACCTCGTAATTTTAAACCACATTTAAGGGGGAGGGGAATGCATAAACTGGTATTAGCACAAATCGACAAATATAAATTATCTTAAATCTTTACTCCAAGTCCTCTTTCAATTTTACCAAAATACAGTCGGACCTCTATATAACAAAGTCGCTAAATCCCGAAAAAAATTCGTTATATGGAAAATTCGTTGTATAGAGGTTCATATTTCAATTTTCTTTAAAACCACACAAAACAAATTTTAAATTCATAAACACTATATATTTAAAAAAAGGAATTATTCCACCTTTTTGTAAATTAATATCTATTTTATATATCATACCAATAAAGAAAAGAAAGAAAAATTGCAAGAAAAGTTCCTTGAAGCCTTTATCCACTTCCTGAAGAATTAATTTTTTTTCTTTGATGCTCAACCACTTACGTTTTGGCATTTTCGAGCTACAAAAAGCGGAGTTACCAGTACGACTGATCAAAACTACAAATGAACGGAGACTAGTTCAAGGACACGAGACTCCACTGAGGGCGAAAGGGGATATCAAAGATGCTTCCAGTAAATTAGACAATGGGGGTTAAAGGTTGCACTTCTTAGATGAAATGCCTCGAATTCTATTACTCTCGGCGAGTTAGGCCCCTAATAAAACCAGTTCAAGATTTATGACCATCATAAAATGTGCAAAAAGTGATCACTCGAAATGTCCAGAAATACTTCAAAAATAGAGAGAAAAACTGAATCACAAATGAAAAAGCTCGTTATATAGAAAATGCACTTTGCTATTGGGAGGTTATTTTACGAAGAAAATCGTGAAATGTTCTTGGTTCCAGGAAAAAGTTCGCTATATAGAAAAATTCACAATATAGAGGTTCGTTATATGGTGTGTGTGTGTGATTCGACTGTACTTTAAATAAATCCTATTTTTAAAAAAGTAAAACTTTTTACAAATATAAGGCGACACGACAATTGCATTGCAGGTTGATTACTAAGCAAAAAGATGTCTCGACAGACCAGTAGAAATGCAAAACGGATGACCACCTGACAAATATATGAAGAATAAAATAATTAACGATGCGATAAACTGATTAAAATGGGCGATGGCGTCTTTCTGAGGCACCAGATGCCGAAATTTGACGGTGAGGTCGATTTGAATAACTTTAAAATTCACAACACGGATAAAATGGAAGGTTGAAATCAACAAGTGGGCGTGCGTCCGATGCGAATCAAAACAGCTACTTGCACGGACTAATTAATAGCCGAGAGAGGACTGCCCGCGGAATGACGAAGTAGGCGGTAATAAAGGTTAAAATCCCGTGGATGTAATGTGATTTGAAGTGCACGAAAGAGAGTCGGAAGTATAATAAAGAATAGTTATGACAGCACATAAGGTTCATTTGCATGTTGGGAGGGGGGAGGCGGTGTATTAATAGTTTAGTTTGAACTTGCGGTCATCGTAAATGGAGAACACGTGTTTGGGGAGAGACCTTTCGATTTGAAAATAAATACAACGAGAATGGGATTAAAATGCAAAAAGCTCTATAAGCTTTCGTTAACTGAAAATAGATATTTCTCAGTTTTTTACAATAATATCTTGTAAGCACACATGTTTAAGACATAATATTTTTCTGTTTATTAAAGGTTGTTAATAAACAAAAATCAGATTCTCATTATTCCTTGGTGAACTTGAAAATGTAGAGTTACCTTTTAAAATTAATTTTTACCCGTGAACTTGTACAACTTATCCGAGAGAGAAATTCTCTGTTCACAATTCTTTTTAAACATTTCTATTAACATTAGACGAACACATATTATAAAAATAGCCAAGAGCCTGACCTAATGTAGGATATAATATCCACGAAGTCGAGCAAGAAGATATTGATAGTTTCTTTTCATGTACCCGTTCAAGAATTATATCAATTCCAAAAAGACATTAAAATAAATATGAAATGTCTAAAATAAACGACTTTATATTAAAGTATTTGAAAACAAATAAATACGGATAAATTTTCAGAAACAAATTTCAGTAATTTTTGTGGATCATTCTAGGAATGAGAACCAATAGCTTTTTTACTTGTATTTTAGCACCGCTCTTAGTTCGAACACGAGTCAAAGTCTGAAAAAAAAATTGGCATTCAAAATTTAGTGTATTTATTTATTATGAAGTAATATGCAACTACCCTAAGAAAAATATGAATTTAATTCCTGTGTGCAAACTGTATATATAATTTAACTCTAGCGGTAACGGGTGCGTTAGTATTATCCATCATTAATACCCGAGATTTTCCACTGTGCCCCCGCGCGGGGGGCTTCTATTTTATTTCTCAAAATTTTTCATTCGCTGTTTAGAAGTTTTACATTATGGGTGTAATTCAATAAGGACTAGTATTTATGAACCGTTGCTAAAATTTCAAATTTTCTTTCTTGTTAACTATGCATAAAGGAAAGAGATACGTTTGATGATCCAGACCTCAAATTGTGGTTTTTCCTGCTATCTTATTTTTTAGGTATCAACTAGGATGACTTATGATTTCAAGGTTATTTAGTGTTAGTTTAAAACAAGTTTCTGCTCGGAACAAAGGGATTTCTGAGATGCGAAAGACAACAAACTCGCGAATCCCGTTCCGAAAAGCGGCTAAACTTGACCACAATAACCCTACTTTGATTTAGAGCGCGCATTTCTCAATTCCTTTCTCCAAACGGGTCCAGTATTAATCAGTATAGCTATTTTTATTCCTGAACGTCTGTGAACTTGTAGAAAAGGGGTCTAAAATATATTTTCTCCCCCTCCGCCAAATTGAAACTAGATGATGGCATTGGATGATTGAAAATGCAGAGATAAATTATGCAAAAGGTATTTTTATTAGTGGTTTTATCTTTTATTTTCTATTATTATTATCAATTTTAGTCACAATTATCATCCAGTGGCGTAACGGAGAACATTTGGGCCCTCCTTCAATGTCAGACTTTGGGCTCCCAAGTTGGATTGTACAAAAGGTAGGTACTTGGCGGCAGTCAGGCCTTGGGGCCCCGCAATGTGGGGGTGTACGTTATGCCTTTAATATAATCCCCCAAAACAAAATTTCAAACAAAATTATTTTCTTTTCTATTCTTTTTCTTTTCTATTGAGGTCATCTGGAATTTTTAATTTCAGTATAAAAATGGGAGTGAAAAGAGAGGAAAAAATGTGCTAGCCCCTAAAAAAGTTGAAATGTATTTCCGATTATTTAAAAATAATAATAAGTGTTCGATAATTAGCAAAAAAGAGAAAAAAACCTTTTCAAGTTTTGACACGTCGTCAAAAGGGTCGCTAAGTGGCCAATGTGGCTGTACTTGAAATTCTTTAAGTAATTAGTTTTAATCAATTTTTATTAATTATAATCAAACTATTGTATTGTCGTTCAAAATAATCATGCACATAAAATTTCAGCTCAATGGAGCGCTTTAAAATGTATTTTATTAACGATTGAAAATTCCACCAAGATACATAAATATATAGAGATTGTGAGCTAATAGTAGAATGAAATAATGAAATCGTACGTAAAGAGCGACGCTTGAGTGTCTGGATGATGTCAGATATTACGAACACTGACAGAGAAAGACAATAAGAAAAATGTTAACCAAGAATTTGCATAGGGTGAAAGTTTGCACAAAACTGGTATCTAAAAACTTGACCATAACAAGGCCTCAGTGCACACTGCGCTCTCTGTAAAACAATTCCAGGCGGACAAACGCATTATTGAGCTCGAGCATCCACTGTACTCACCAGATCTCGCCCCATACGATTTCTATTTGCTTTTTAAAGTGGAAAAATGCATTGAAAGGAACACATTTTTAATTTGTAGATGAGGTAAAAACAAAAAAGGTAGACTTACTGAAGATGGTGACACCCAATGAGCTGCTTTGAACGGTGGAAGACTCGTATGCAGCCATGTATTGATAGGAAAGGGGATTAAAAGGTATTTGTACATTATTTTCAAAAAGCTAATTTTCAAGACTAGTCCGCTTATTTAATTGTCACAGGGATATAGATAATATCATAGTTGCAAATACTATTTTCTATTTGACTTTTCTAGAGCCGAGGCATTATCTTGTAACATTCTCAACTAATTCTTAAGTTGTATACATCTGAGATCACGTAGAACGATTCACACTAAAAACAGAATTCGAGTCGAAATTCCAATTGCAATCAAATAAGGGGAGGTGAAAGGTAGGTTCGTGAAGTCAAAATGATATTGGATCATTTTTTGATCCGAATAATTGCATCGAATTTGTTTCCTATTGTATCGAATGCGTTAACGATAATTCGAGGACATTTTTCATTCTGAAAAGGTGTCTCGAATTCAGAGAGCCTGCAACCGAAACACGCGCGGAAGAGTTGTTCTCATGCACCGCCGACGTGGACGTAAACAGTTGTGTAATGACATTCCTAATAATCGCGTTTATCAAATTTTTCCGGCACACGCAAAATTCCAACGAATGACTGACTTTCTCTCATCCCAACGGCGGGATTTTCTCTTTCTCTGCACATACTTAGGGAAAAGTTGCCAATTTCCCTTTTTTTCGTCTCTCAGCGGATGATAGGATTGGGCCGCTCCTGTTCAACACGAAAGGGAATGGGGTTATTCCCTCTGCTCTGTTAATGAGGTGCTTTTTTTTAAGCTAAAAAAAACAGTTCTTCAGGAGAGAAAAAACTGCAGTTGTTCGATAAAATGAAAATACCTTTTTGAAAAAATAAAAAAAAAGTTATGTATAATTTTAGAATGAATGATGTTTACCGAGTGACAATTCAAAAAATTAATGATACAAAACAAACGATCAATCAGCATTGCAAGTGAATAATGAGACTGAAATTTTAATCATTTGACATCATGAAGTTTACATGAAAAATGCTGTTGCACAAGCATTTAATAACCCTCCAAAATTCTTAATACAAAGTTTTGTTTAATTTAATAAAATGGAATTTTTATTTAAATATGTGAAAAGACTTTTTTTTATTATGAAAAAAAAAATTTCGTATCTTTTGAGGTGTTTCAACCTTTTTATTCAACCAATGCAGATTTATTCATTGGGCGCTTGGGGCGGGCGCCTAAGGGCCCGGATAAGCCGAATTTAACAGGATCCAAGAGCCCCTCCTTGGATCCGACAGTGCCAAAGGGGCCCCTGTAGATCTTCTGCGACCAGGGCCCGAAATGAGCTTAAACCGGCACTGCATTGAACGATAGGTGACAATTAACTTTTATTGTATTAAGGATACGTGCATAAAATGCCCTCCTAAACGTGCCAGAACAAATAAGAGTTTGTTCAAGTGACTAACACAAGGGGGTGTCCAGGGGGTCCGGACCCGATTTCCACAATCAACGTTAATTTTTCTTTTCGATTGATTATAATCCTACGTATATAAGCACGTAAAATTTAATTGTTTTTGTTATTAATAATCTGTTACTAATTAATTTTAATTATTCATTCAATAATTCTTTTGTACTGTTTTTTTGTTTCCGACAATCTTAAAATTAAAAGAATATCTGTCGACGTATTTGGGTGGGATACGAGTATGGTGGACTTTCACCCCCTCCCTGTGTGCTCCAATGGTCTATCTAAGAATGCATATACACATTAAATTCCATTATTAAAAATTTTACGTGTGTGTGTGATTTGAATGACATATCAATCGTTACTAACAAACTGATCGAAGTAACGTTTTACCAGCGTTTCCACAAAGAGGGATTTGGAGTAATAGTTGTTTACATGAAAGAAATACCTCTTTTACCTCCTTATCTTAGTAAGATTTCACATCATAGCTCTTGCATCAACTATAGTTCTCTAAAATTTAATTTGATTTTAATCAATTTCATAGTTTTCAGGAAAAGGAAATAAACTATTAATATTCAAATTTCGATCTCCTTCAAAGCACATATACGCAATCTATTACCAAAATAAATGGGGGAGGGAGTTGAATTTCGCATCAAGCGGAACTGAAATATCTATTACAATCAATATCGCGATATAAACGGGAAAAAATGTTTGAAAAAAAAAGAAAAGCCAATTTTTGAATATTCATAAGAATTTAGTAGCTTTGTTTCAAAAACTGTAAGCATATCCGAGAATGTTTATCTGAATACACAAATTTACCTTCATGCAAATCTAAATTTTTTCTTTAAAATATCTTAAAACAATCTTTGATTCGAGTTATTTTTCAAACAGTTTTTATTTATTTATTATTATTATTCTGTTTTATTCGTCCATACTCTCTTCTTTTGCAATGTAAAACTTGTATAACTGCCAGAAAATCAACAAAACAAATCATAGGAGGTTCAATAAAAATAAAATTATTAAATCCATCTACCAAAAGTTTTAAAATAAAATACAAAGTGCAGCAACATAATTTTGTAAAAAGAAATATTTGGTTAACTTTTCAACTGCATTAAAATATGTTTAAAATATGTGTTAAATACAAGCAAGATAACTTTTACATTTAAATTTCATTTTTTCTTTATAATATTTGAAAATTTTATAAACAGACACACATAAGTACATTTATCTAAATTAATACATAAGAAATTCATAATTTATTACCCAGTAAATAATTTTACATTTTATAAAAATCAAAGAAGAAAAACTACAAGATATTTTATTCATAAAATATATGTAGAGAGAAATCTTTTATTGATAAATTCCTGTACAATTGTCACTCCTTTTCTCTCCTTAAAATCAACTACTCTAATACATTAATGTATTTCTAGATTTTGTTCTTGTTGATATATACACAGCCTTCAGTTTAACCCATTAATATTTCTATCTTACTTTTAAATGAAAGAATTACTGTTCAAGTCAAAAACTTATATAATTTAATAATTAAACTTTTGACAACTGTGTTTACAATTAATATTTGAAAAGAATTACTTTCAATAGTTTGAAAGAATTTTTTAAATCCTATTTTATATTAAAGCAAAGTATAATTGAAATATTTCATTACAAGAACAGTATAAACTACTTGAGCTATAGAGACAAAGTGAACCCAAATATATTGCTTTTTATAATTCCTGCAATTACAAAGACAGGCAACAGCAAAAATTAACTTTTTTTTTAAGTCTAATGAATATGTTACAGTGTATAACAAAAATACTCAAATCAAATAGGTATAAAAATTTTAATTAAAGAAATAAACCATATTTTGACCAAATAATATAACTAAGTATTTTGTACATGGTTTGCCAAAGACTACAAAATTTTTCTGTATCTAGATACCATACAAAAGCAATGGAAATTTCTGTGATAGTTTCCATAATACTTATTTAAATGCTTGCATTTAATTAACCCACACAAAACTATTAAATAACATCTTTCAGGGCTGAAGCTATCAATTTAATATATTATTTATGTATTTCTATAATTAGTTATTACTTATATAAATCAAATTTTAATAAGCAAATATGGATAACAGATGAGTAAATGAATTTTAGATTAACAGAATTATATATATATATGTGTATAATTTTTATTTTTGCGCCCCTTCCCCCCCCCCACACACACACAATCCCTTTAATTACAAACTTTTCCACCACACATCTGGCAAATAGATAATTTAAAATGGAAGGACAAAAAAATCTCTTTTACATAAAAGTATCTTTGTTAAAGACAATATAAAATGATATACAAATTAAATTATAACTAATTGTTGATGTCTCTGAGTTAAATCATAACATTAAAATTATTTCACCTCAATCTTAAAGGTCCTAAAGTTTTTTAATACAGAAATAAACATTATACAACACAAACATTTTGAAACAGCTATGTGTTAAAAAAAATACAAATATTGTGCATTTTAATTGAGAATACAAAATGACAAAGTTATCTAAATTCTTAAATAAAAATATAAAATATGGTATGCTTTTAATGGCGCTTATTCAACTATTCTCATTAAATTATTTTTAAAATGATCTTTTCACAAAAGAAAGAAAGAAAGAAAGAAAAATGTAAATGCCACAATATGTTTAAATATAAAATTAATTGATGATGAATTGATATCCCCTCTAAAAGAAAACATATTCTTTGAACCAGTGGCGCACACAAGGGGGGGGGGGGGGGCCCGACCCCTCCCCCCCCAAAGCCCTTGATTTTTTCCCGATTGGTTATAATTCTAAGTATATAATACGTAAAATTTAATTAAATATTTGTTATTAATGATTAATTTTATCAATTAATGTTAATTATTTATTCAATAATTAGTTTTTTACTGTGTTTTGTTCCTGAAAATCGACAAAATCAAAAATAGCATGATACAAGAATGGAGAACTTTCAACCCCGGCCGCCCCCCCCCCTTGAAAAATTCCTGTGTGCGCTACTGCTTTGAACTATTTAAAAACATACAGCCTCTAAATTATTTATTTCCTTTTTTTGTTCATATTCCATGTAAAATTATAGTACAATGCTATTGTAATGACATCAGTTTTAAAAAGTCAAAAGAATTTTTTTTAAAATTAGTGGGAAAAAAAGCTCATTTTTGTGCTATTATTATACAGTTATACAAAAGAAAATTCATTTTTACGTTTATCACCATCAAGTATTTGATTTAAATTCAAAAACATTTCTTAACGGATTGTATTGTTCACAAACCAATAAACTTCTCGGTATGGCAGTTGGCGTCACAAGCCATTGTTTACAAAAGAACAAAACACTTCACAACAGGAAATTAAACTAGAATTGCATGCCCCGTTTCACTACGACAATTTTTTTGTTCACGTGAAAACAATACATCTTTAAGAACAAACAAAAAAAGTAAACAATAACAACAAACTTACTGTTGTAAAAATGTGATCTTCTCAACGTCCCAGCCCTTCTGAGTCTCGGTCTTCCGCTCATGATTTTCGAAATTCAAAACACCAAACGATTTTCAAAAATTTCAGAACTATTCTACGAGGCTGCGAGGAGCTAACATTGGAAATAACAACCACAGTGGACTAAAAGAACAGGTACAGAAGCAATCACATCAACGGAAAGGTAATCCAATCGTTTACACTGGAAACCAGCATATGAACTTCCCAAGCCGGCGAATGACAGAAACTTGTTTTAGTAGCAGACGATCCAACAAAGAGGTGGCATCGGTGCGGAATTGTGTATTCAGGTGGTCATTCACAAACACTTTTTTCTTCTTTATCAAATTGGCAGACAGAGAATCAAGTAGTTTGTTTTAGTGATGGCGATTACTTGCGGGGTAATTTGTTAATTCCCCAGAGCGTGCTGATTTAAGAATAGACGCGGACCTCCACAAACGAGAAAATAAGATCCAAGCGATACTACACACAGAGCTCGCAAGAACATAACTTGCTGAAAGTTTTTTTGGATTTACCTCGCCACTAGCGCTGCAACTTTTTCCCCGTCCTCTCTTGCGCGGAGGGGTTTCCATTATCTGGCGATGAATGGCGAAAATATTAGGAAAACTATGCCAACAGTGAATTGTACCAATGAAAGTGAATTAGCAAACTTTGTCAAAGGAGAATTTCGGAAAGATAGGAAATGATAAATGCTTCGTAGGCGAAAAAATCCAGGAAAATTTTTAGGAAATAGACCAACAGAGGTTAATTTTTTTTATATGCTATTTCTTCGATTCATAAATTGTTAAAGTTTAAAACAATATTGAAATAGTACCACATTAGCAAATATTTATTAAATAAAGTCTAATTTTTTATTTTTTCTAAAATTTATAATTTATGTATTATACTCTGAAAAAAAAAATTCGAAAGATAACGCATTGTCTTAAACTTTTATTAAGTATATGTTATTTGCAGTGATTCGAAATCGTGTCGAAAAAAGCACAATTACCAAATTATTACTAGTTCCACCAAATGAAAAACTTTCAACGAAAGTAGCTCCTTATTTAAAATTTTATACACACCCTCTTGAACACATTTAAAAAAAATGTTTAACTATACAATAGTATTTATTAAAACACGGAAACCTACGCCCGTGTGTCGCGGGTTCGAGTCCTGGTGACACGACGGTGTAGAGGAAGCCGATGCAAGTTAAATCTGTCGAGGTTCAAAATTTTGAGGGGTTGGTCGTCACTAACCCTCGTGGTGCTTTATAATGCAACGTTAATAAAACTCTCGCTCACTCACACAGTGCTGTTAAACACATACAAATTAATACCTCCAAGTTTGTTTTTTAATTGTACTTTTTCACCGCTCGGAGAGCTAGTCCTAAGTGGGCCCTGTATCACAATGCCTTGAGTGCCCTTTTTTGGAAACGAAATAAAAGACACTTATTTTAAAGTGTCAGAATATTACACATATTGGGGCCCCGTATCATTGATACGGCGGTAGCTACACCCCTGGTTTCCAATACATATTATTCAAGAAATAAATCTCGTTTTCGGACTTCGAACAAAAAAATTTTTTTTCGTGTTTTTAAGTAACATTAACGTATAAAATTAGCCCCATATAAGAATAAAACTACCACTATAATTATTCTTTATCCATAATAGATAAGTATAACACCATTTTAATTTAATGCCTCGTAATCTCACATTGTTGTTGTGTCCTTCCCGAAGGGAAGGAATGGGGAAGTTGCCAGAGCCTGAGACAGGTTGGTCTTCTACACAATAGATAGCGACACCACCTATTTTCACCTCCACAAGTTAGACATGGAACTGGAGGGGAGGGAAATATTCTCCAGCCCCCTGCATCCGTGGTTTCTGCTACAACCGCCCACAAGACTTTCGGACCTAACTGATTTAATGAACACGTACTTCGTATGTACTCAGAGGGTATTTGGTGGGATAAGGCATCGAACCCAAGCCCTGCGGTCTGGAGTCCGATGCTCTAACCACTAGGCTACCCCCATTATGGCAGCAATAAAATTATCTCAAATGATCTCTGAAAGGGGGTATGACTAAATATTTTTACAACATTCATCATATGAACTGAGGGGTAAAAAAAAAAGCCTTCAAGTGTTATACACTAAGTTTTCAAATTTTTCTTCTGTGATATTTATTATTTTGTATAACACTGAATTGTAGATTTTTATCCGTTGTTACAAGATTTTTAGTATTTAGACTGACAAATAATCACAACGAAACTTGAATGCACATTTCAACAGGACTTGATTTTTGCAGCAAATTTAAACTGTTCCTATGCGGGTCTATAGACATGCGCTCAAGCAAAAAAAATTATCCGGGCTAATTAATAAACGCTTTAATTCCTACCATTATTAGTTTCCACTCACGAAGGAAAAGCTGTCAAAATATCTAGACAGTTTTTTTTTTTTAACCGCTGCAGAAGAATACGATACCATCGGAGAGTGTACTTATATCTCACGTTTATGAAACATAATAAAAAGAACAACCTTTTAAAACAGGACTCTTTTTTTTTTGTATAAAAGTAACACAAAAAGGTATTATTTAATTATTTCAGGTAAGTTTGTATACTAATAGTGTTACTTATTTCCATCCTATGCATTTATAAATAGAAGGATATTTTATATATTGTATAATATCCTAACCTCACGCATTGCTTGAATCTCATTCCATAAAATGATGTCATTTTTACCAATGCAGAGCATGATAAAATAGAACGATTTTTTTTCGAATTGAATTACTTCTTTTAAAAAATGATACGTGTAAATCAATAAAGACACTGAACAAGCTTTCGAAAACAAATAATAAAAACCTTTCAAAAAGTGGTTATTTTTATACTTAACGGTGGAGGGAGGAGTAAAAAAAAAAAATTCATAAAATACTAAAAAATTGTTAGGATATATACTTTAAAAGAAAAAGATGAATATTTTCTCACAGAACAAAACAATTAATGATTGGTCACCTAATAATCATATGACATAAGCAGTCTAAAATTCTCTATTACGTAATCACTCACAAATTAACAGACAAACATTTAAAGGCATAGTAATCCATGACAAGAGTGATATAATATTTTACTAATAATCAGCTGCTTATTTTAAAATACTGCAATAATACAACGAATTCTAAAAATTCCCCCAAATTATTAATATCAGACAATGGCGCACGCAGGAATTTTTCATGGAAGGGGTCCAAGGTCGAAAGTCCACTATTCTCGTATCACACCCCAATACGTCGCCCAACCTGTTCTTTTGATTTTGTCAATTGTCGGGAGCAAAAACAGTAAAAAAATAATTTATTGAATAAGTAATTAGCATTAATTAATAAAATTAATTATTAATAACCAAAATATTTAATAAAATTTTACGTACTACATACAAAGGAATCTAACCAATCGAAAAAAAATAAGGGCTATGGGGGGTGGGGTCTGGACTCGCCTCCCCCTTGTGTGCGCTACTGATATCAGATTCATTTTACATAATTTATTATAAAACTGCATATGAATTTTTTTTAAAAAAAACATTTAGTTCCATATATTAATTGTAGAATAGAGCACCCTAGAGAAACAACTCAATTTTTTTTCGAATGTTTTAAATGCGAATGATTTTCTCGCATTACATTCATTTATTTTCTGTGTGTAAAACAAGTGTACTTAATTCATGGCTACATTCGATTTAAAATTTTAAAACGTATTTATTACTTCCATGCAATTCTCTCGGTAACAAATATTCCATTTTCATTCATTGTGTTTCAAATCAAGCAATCCCTCGCCCCTCCTCGGCCTATATTTTCTCCAGTAACATTTGTCGCAAGCCCAATAAGATTATGAACGGTAACCTTTTGATAAATGAAACCCTCACTCATTCTAGGCAACTTTTTAGAATGGAGAAGGCTTTTAAAATCTTTCGTCAAAAGATACCGCTGAAGATGAAGAGGGTAGAACATTTTTTGACAGCACGCGGAAAAAGAAAGAGGCGAAATAAAGAAAGAAAATGGCGGGGGGAAAAATAAAAAAAAAGGAAAAAATTAGATGTAGCTGCTATTTTTTAAACTTCTCTTTCCTCTCAACGTAAGCGAAAAAGTATCTGTTGCAGAAAAAAAAAGTGGGCAGTCTTCTGTTTTTTCTCAATCTCCCTCCCATCCACATTTTTCGTTCCCTTTGCGAGACGAGATGGAATGGGGTGATCCATTCCCGCTGATAGGATGAGAATTATTTTTAATGTAAAGATTACATTTTTCAATTAACTTATCGAGATCAGCTAGATTTCAAAAAGAAACGGTCGTTAAACTACAGCGAAATCCATTTCACAACTGTAGGGGATCGAACTAAAAAAATGAACAGCGCGTTCGATATAATTGATACCGAATGAGAAATTCAAACAAGCCGAAATTGTTTTTAAAAATGTAACAAATCACCAAACGTTTAACAAAATTCAATGAACAAAATTGTAACGCTTTTTTTTTTTCTTCTATTCCCTAAACAGCACTCATAAACGTGATTTGGAAAATTTTAATTTCTACGATTCAATTACACTGGAAAAGAGAACTTTAAATTTATCAGTATATTTGAAAAATAAATCAGTATTTTTCGTTGAAAACAACAATGATTTCAATAGTAAAATTTCAAATTCACAAATATTTAGATCCACAATTCACTATTGGAAGAGCATAAAGAGAAAAAATTGTACGGTTAAAAAAAACCCACGAAAAAGAACAGTTTATTTTTTATTTAAACGGAATATTACGAATTATATATGAAAAAAATTTTCCTACTGGGCAGCATTTTAACAACTTAGTCTTTGCAGACACGGCTCAAGTTCCCAAACGTGAGGTCCATTTCATGGTGGCATCCTCTAATGGCAGCCTCGTAACCAAATATGGACGCTTGAATTACCGTAAAATCCGGCGTATAACGCGCACTTTTAACACAGAAAATAAAATCGAAATTTAAGGGTGCGCGTTATGCGCCGGGTATAAAAACAATAGCTTTGAATACAACAAAAGAAATGAGCGTAAAAAAAATTATTCCTAAATGTATAAAAATACCGTTTGCTTTTTGAAAAAAAAAAAAATGACTTGCTTTATGAACTAAAAAAGATTGATTGATTGAATATTAACGTCGCACTGTTTAGCTACACGAGGGCTTTTGGCGACGGACCACGTAATTTTGAACCATGGTCAAGTGACGTGGATGACACCGGAGCTGGCACCCCCTCTCCTAACTACCAAACCACACCAACGGGAGGACGTTTCAGCTCTCGACAGATTTAACGTGCATCGCTGCCCTACACGGCGGGTCTTTAGTGGTACTGGGCTCGAACTCGTGACAAGGCAAGCCACGATCCGATACCTATACCACTCGGCTACCGCGGCCATGAACTAAAAAAGAGATGTAGTTCTAGAAGTATACTATTTGTTGCAAAGTCTGGGATAATACCTCGAATAAATGACTTCAAAAATATAAAAGTATTGTATACTAACATTTCAGATTTTTTCGTAAAAAAGGGGGTGCGCATTATATGGCGAATACACCTAAAAATTAAAAAATGCAGCCTAAAAGTATAGGTGCACGTTATACGCCGGATTTTGCGGTAATTTTTTAACTGAAGCTCTCGTCGGACACTAAATAATGCTGTGATTTAATTTTGCCGAGAGTACCAGAGAAAAATTTGATACTCGAGGGATCTTTTATATGCCACATGATATACGTACCAATGATATTCGCCTCCAGAAAATCTATCGGCTCCAGCTGAGGTCGAACCCGTAACCTTAGGCTTACTAAGCGAACAAGCTACCTCTAAGCCACAGGAGCCGATACGAATTTATATTAATTCCTCCTATTCTTTCTTATGCTTCGAGTTCCCAAAGTCGGTCGAAATATTAATTTTCATTGCGCATTTTGCCTCTTTTTTCTTAATTTGGAAATTCATCTCAGTGAACCCCACTGCGGGTGACGTATACCAGTCATTCGATTTGGATGAAAACACTTAGGTGCCTTATGCTCTGCTTTAAACTCTCAATGTGTTGCGAAAAGCCATTGTGAAAAAAATTGCGTCATGTGTAGTTAAGCGGACATGGTACGATTTGCGCAAAAACTTTTAATTTAAGGATTTTCACAAATTGTTTGGTTGCCTCCTATGTGTGTATACTATGCAAAACAGATATTGCACTCAAAATTTCATAAAAAGTTATCCATTTAATTTTTTAAGGAAAAAACTTGAAATTTGTGAAGTGATTTTAAAATGCTACTCCTCCTACAAAGATGTACGTACAAGCATGAAATTTAATTTACAAGTACTTCAAACTATGCATAACAAAAGTTGGTATGGGTTTTGCGATAACATGATTGGTATTTGTACAATACCTCTTTTTATGAATGCTTATTCAAAATTCCTTAAAAAATGTGTAAATTCTAACTTCAATTATTTTTTATAAAATAAGTATTGCTTTGATTCAAAAATGCATACCAACTTTTGTTACTTGTACTATTAACAATACGTAAAAAAAATTCAAAGCACCAGGCACAATAGAAAAAGAGCCTTAGCATTTTAAATGAAGACAAACTAGTTATTTTACCTTTCTGAGATAAGTAAGTTTAAAGTTTTGATTTGCCATAGGGATGTGAATAAAAATTAATGTAAAAGCTATCATAATTCTACTTTTTAAGTTTAGAGTTTTCAAATTTTGTGAGGTTGTAGAAAAGTACATAAAGAATAATTTAGGCTAAGAAAAATTAGATTTGATTTTTTGACCGATTTTTGTCAATTGAATCGTACTGTGTCCCCTTAAAAATCATCACCTCCGGTAATGATTAATTTTTATAACAGAAAAAACTCGAAATATTAAAAAAAACCACAGAATATACCAAACTTATTAATTGAAACAAACTTTTCTAAAAATTAAAAGTCTTCAAATTTTCTTATCGATACAAATTTATAAACTAGGTAAAAGGTTTGACTAAAAGTAGCTTAGCTAGACGAAGGTGTCATCGACACCTTTTTATGAAAAGTATATAAAAACAGAGTTGTACACATAGTAGTATTTTTATATCATTCCAAATCTGTATTTCTAGAAAATTGCACGCAAAAGAGCAAAAAAATTTAACGATTTCCTCTTTTCTCAAAATAATGAATATTTTGATTCGCTATTGGAGAAGCTTTGTTTTTATAAACGCACTTAATGAGAAAACGGGAAGCTCCCTCGGTGCTCATATAACAAGCATCTAATGAAATCTTTTAAATGGGAAACCAAGAAAAACCTGATATCTCGAGCTATATTTAAAGTTTGCTCAACAACTATCCATTACGAGGCAGCGATCATTAAAAGACCATTACAACTCCAATTTCGACTCTATTGATAGTGTTTACACTAATAATGTGAAAACTTAATATCTTTTCTTCCGAAAGATCAGGCTATTTTTTGAATATTTCACTGTATAACACAAAAAAGCTAATATTTTTCCGAATTTCGGTTTTCCTGCCTACATTTAATTTTCCTATAAATATATTCCTAAATTGCCTCTCCCCATTCCTTTTATAGCACAAAGTTTTTATTCGACCATACTTTTTTTTATTGCAGTAGCTATCAATGCGTAAAGATTATAACAAGTTAATATTATACGAAAAGTAAATAAGAAACAATGTATGGATGTTGATCCTGTACATGATTGAGAATAAGATTTTGTATTCTTATTCTTTTTTTAAGGGATGTTGAAAAGCTAAAATCTTATTTTTTTGACAATTTTAGATTTTACATTTTCAAATAGAATAGATTTTAACTTTTCTAAAAATACCATATTTTAACCTCTAGGGTAATTAGAAGCCCTTAAAACTTATTTTTAAATAATAGTTGAAACAGGGCCACGCCCATTTGATTGGCGAAGAATGTAAACAAATTACTTCGTTTTTGCTTAAAAGTTGAACGTCTGATATAAACCAAAACATGTATCTTTTATTATAAATTTTGTCTTTTATTTTTTATTTCCTAGCCGATTAGAAGTCTCACTGTATACATTAAAATCAACTTATCTCAAAATGTAAATTTTGATGTTCGGTGTACCTTTTCTGAGAAATTACTGTTCACAGGTATGTAAATTTTTTATGATATATTTATAATGATGGATAATATATACTAAAATGAGCTTTTTGTAAAAAAAAACTCAAAAATTTATTTTTTACAATTTTTTTTTAATGTGAAAAATGGGTCAAATTTCATTATATTTGATAAAATATTTTATAAATTATGAAAAAATTAAAAATTAGCTAAAAGCTCATTTCAGTATAATAAGAAAGGTGTACTTTAATTGCATGAAAAATTTCAAGTATGCATATATAATAGATTTTGAGAAAGGTACATCGAAAACAGCCAATTTAATATTGTCGGTATAAAGGTTTCCTACTCCCCTTAATCACTTTATCACTAATAATGTTAAATTAATCATTGTTATCTAATTAGATGAACATGAATAAGTTTAATGAGAAAAGCTAAAGTTTTTGAAAATAACCAACCAACCATTTCCTTACATCCCGGCTGCAAAAAGTTTCTAGTTCCAGTTTATGAAGAATGTACACACAAAGTTAAATAAAAATTACTAAGCAATATTTCAGGAACACGCACTTAACGCAAAAATTAATTTTTTTAAAGTATGATGGGTTTTTTTAAATAAAATATATGATAAATCACAATTTTTTAAATAATTTTTATTCGACTTAACAAATTTTTGAATACTAGCCTGAAGTGTGACAAACATTTGATTTGAAGATATAAAGTTTCACAGTATTTTATTCCGATTAACACGTAGTCAATATGATTTCACATTTTTTTTTAAGGTACGTATTTTACGCCACCACATATTATTATCAATCACACATTTACCTACTGAATACTGAACACGTATTATCTTTAGAAAATTATTATATAAGGAAATCTTCATTTAAATTAACAATTTTTTTTTTCTAATATTAATTTAAGCCTCACAAAATACATTTGATACGTCTAATATGGAAATTAAAATTCACATGGAACATTTTGTTTTGCCCCTTAAGAAGCAATAAAAAAGAATAGCAAAAATATTTAAGGGAAATAAAAAAAAAATTTGAAAAAATTGAAAGATATGCATAGAAAAAAAAGACTGTACGGAATCCTAAACAAGAGAGCGAGAGTTATATATTAACGTTGTTGCTGCAACTAACTGTTGTCACAGAGCTGCAAGAGGACTACTGGCCTACGGGTGGGTGAGTGAGTGAATATTAACGTCAGCCTATTCAACTATACGAGAACTTTGGACGACGAACCTCGTGATTTTGAACCACGGTCAAATGACGAGGACGACACCTAAGCAGGCACCCCCTCTCCTAGCTTCCACACCAATGGGGGAGGGGGACGTTTGAGCCTCAATATATTTAACGTGCATCGACCCCTCTACACGGCGGATTTTCAGTGACACTAGACTCGAACTCATGATACACCAGTCACTTGTCCGTGACCTTGACCACTAGGGTACAGCGGCCCCGCAATTCTAAGCAAATGGAACCGATTATTACTATTGAAATTATTTGCTCGGTAAATAAAACAGAATAAAAACAAAGAGCAATCAGAATTTTAAAAAAATATATAACGTAAGTTGTTCATTTCGCTTTCTAAAATTAAAGAAACTAGTAACTTCATAATTTCTCTCAGATCTGAATTCGAATTTATGGAAAGATTGAAGTGTCCCAAAATCAATTAATACCATACTAAATTCGGAGATTCCTACGGATCTATTTCATCGATTATATAGATTTTGTTGAATTAAAGTCGATCTAGAATTACATCATTTTCCAACTCTGATTAATGAGGAAGATAAGAAGTGGGTCATTACATCACTAGCCACGTAATAAATAAGAATTAAAATTTTATTGAAACAAGACGATCACGGTGGAGTCGAGTCCAATTTTGATGTCAGATTACTACAACTTATTTTTATGCAGTTGAAGGATTTAACCAGCTAAAAGCGATACAGCAAAACAGATACCTTTAATTAGTAGAGTTGAGCATATCGGTATACAGGTGTAGTGAGTGAGTGAATATTAACGTCACACTGCTCAGCTTCACCAGGGCTTTTGGCGACGGACCACGTCATTTAAAACCGTGGTCAAGTGACGTGAACGCCACCTGAGCTGGCACCCCCTCTTCTAACTACCACACCAACAGGAGGATGCTTGAGCTCTCGACGGATTTAACATGCATTGCTCCCCTACAAGGCGGGTTTTTAGTGGTACTGGGCTAGAATTCGTGACAAGGCCAGCCACGATCCGATACTTTGACCACTCGGCTACCGCTGCCACAGGTATACAGGTGTAACCGGGACTCCTAAGAAGCAGCTTCGAATAGAAATCTCTCTCTCTGACATCCATAGGGTAAAGTGAATCCGTTTAGACTCTTCGAGTGTCACCATTTCTACTCGACTCTGACGCACCTTTATTAAATAAAATACATCTCCTTATGAAAAAGAAATGTAGAATTAAATATCGGAACGATTTCTCTGAGAGACAAGATGAGGACGTCACCGAAAATCATGAAACGTACAAGGTGGCGGCAGCACACAAGCAAAGGATACGTGAAAGGAGCACTTACATAGAGCAACGATATTCTGTTCAGATTTCGTTTTTGAAAACCTTAAACGCAATAAATAAACATAATGGTTCAAAACAAAATTATAAAATGTTAATAAAATTTGAACGGG
Source organism: Trichonephila inaurata madagascariensis (assembly GCA_019973955.1). Lineage (NCBI taxonomy): Eukaryota > Metazoa > Arthropoda > Arachnida > Araneae > Nephilidae > Trichonephila > Trichonephila inaurata. The sequence goes on from BMAV01019989.1 coordinate 180,097, forward strand.
GAGGGGGAAAATTTCAGAGGGAGAAACTGAAATATATATCAATATAACGATAGAAGCCCTCGTGACAAGAAGCTCGAGAAAAGACGACTATGGCGATGGTCACGATTTCAAAAACTTTCAAAGACAGTATAGACCAGTGGCTCCCGAACTTTTTAAACCATGGACCTCTTTTTATAGTCAAAACTTGCCCACAGAAGTGAAAAAGCTACATAAATGCATAGTATATAAAAATTATAAATTAAAAAAAAAACAACATTTTGTAGAAGAATTATTTGTTGAAATTATAACTTTGTTTACAATAAAATAAAATAACTAATGACTTGGAAGAACTTAATGAGTATGTTTATGAGTAGCAAATCCCCACGAGCACTCATTTCTAGTCAGCTTCTTTTGTGTGTGGGTGCGATGTTTTAACGACACTGAATCAATGTTCTACCAAATTAGAAGAAGGGAAAATAGTCAACAACATCTATACAAATACAATAACCCATAATGCAGGATATAAAATTGGGATCTGTTTTGTAACCAGAATTTGTGATATCCTTGTACAAATATTTTGGTTTAAGTCCCTCATTTGTGGATATTTTATTAAGATGTTCCTGTATTAGTATGAATTCATCTGTGTTTGGGATCCGAGTTTGCCTACGCGTAAAAGAGTTCAACACCCAGTCGGGCCAAGTGAATTATTACCATTCATTTAAATTTCCATAAAAATGGATCATTTTTTTAAAATTATATATTGAATCTTGCACGGACTCTCTGACGTTGTTTAGGGACCCCTCCGAATTCATTGAAATTTTCCACGGACCACCTGAATAATATTGGGGACCCCTGGGGGTCGAAAGGGACCAGTTTGGGAACCACTGGTTTAGACGGATGACACAAAACAGTTGTAATGCAGTACACACAAAAGTGTATAATCTAAAATACAAATTAAAAATATATGTATATATATCTTTAAAAATGATTGAAATGCAGTTTTGGAGTTAAAAAAAAATAATCAATAGGATCGAAAAGCGTTCATAAACAGCGATGAATAAAAGTCCATTTAAAATTTAGACGATCATCAACCATTCTCGGTTTTTTCAACCTTGAAATCAACAATTGAGTCGATACCTAATTACCTCAACTTTTACACCATACAAATGTCAAGCCATAGTTTAGACTTCAAACAAAAGGTTATGTTATTATTCTAGAATATTTCGTCAAACCAAGTTTTAAACTCTTCCAATTACTAATTACTGACTGATTCTACAATTTTAACTATGAATAATGCATTTCACACAATACTGATTATTATTTATCTCATCAAGAATAAATTAATTAAAATTTTTAAATGATTCTTTTAAAGGACATATATGCACAAACTCTCATAACCTCTGTAGTTCCTACAAGAAGAAAAGTTCAATTATTTTTATTAAATTGTTTTGCTGAATTTCAATACAGTTATGCATACATATATGTGCGTCTACTACTCGAATATAAACAATAAAAGCTACTTTTATCATTGATTGATGAATTAATGCACAAAGGGCCCAGTGATGGATGGACATTTCGATTAGGAATCAGTTTTATTTTAATTTGCATCGCAAATGATCGACTCAAAAGCAGTTATTATCATTTTAAATTAAGTAATGGTCATTAAGGTGAAAATTTTCAATTCAATCACTCAGCTTGCAATTTTGTAATGCAAATTCAAGAAAAATGCTCAAAGCATACGCCGAAGCAAGAGCGACGGAACTCAAGTTCAAAATTTACATAAAACGTGACCGATCATAAGTCGCAAGCGAGGTAATATTTTTCTTCCTCCATCAAACTGACCACCCTTTCTCAACGGATAACACCAGCGGGGGGTCCCAAATCTTTTACACGTCCAACATGTCACCTGACTTAACCTTCTCACTTTTTACTTTTCTTTGAGGAAACGAAAAAGTTCTTTATTTTTTATCCCGATCGAACTTAACATGGAAAGGGTCAAAACTGCACATCACCGCGGGCCATTCACCCCAGAAGCTTAAAAAAGAAAAGAAAGAAAAAAGTGATCTTTGTTATGCGAGTCTTTATCGCACGCGCTTTTGTATGTGTAAACAGACAGCAACAGTGAGGCGTGACGTCACAGCACAGTTCCGTGTTTTCTTCTATTCACTCACCTGTGTGCGGCTCATTAGAGAGCCAATGGGGGTGGGGAATAAATAAAAAAAATGGAGGGTCCTTCCAACCAATTAAGGAGGTATAACGGTTGGGGGTGGGGTCTGTTTGCGCAAGTCGCTAGCTGTGTAATTATGATTCGTAAGAGCTGAACATGAACTTCCGGCTTATAATTAGAACATTACACGAACTTGAATAGTTTATAGTCGAGTATTTTCTAGATTCGTTACAATAAATATTGAATACTAGGTCAAGATTGCCTGTTTTCATAATCGGGGCTCTGAACACGCAACACGCGTTGCCCTAGAAGGAATGTGAAAACTAGAAAGATGTACAAAAAAAAAGGTCTGAGAATAAAATACAAAAGTGCACTAGAAAATCCCCTTTGAAAGATAAGAGAAGAACGAAACATAAAAATAATAATAAAATAAATTGTTAGATTAAATGATTATTAAATTTAGTACTTAGAATTTATTTTTTCAACCATCTTGGCAAATAATTTGGCCGCATCCACTCCTACATAAAACACAATTCAGACCCCCCCCCCTTCCCTATTTTAACTCCTAATCTGTACGATATAGGTGAGAAAATATACAAAAAAGGATAATTTTCCCACTTTAATTTTGTCCATCATAACGCTAAAACAGTTTGAGAAAAGTAATTGTATACTAAAAAAAATGAATGAAAAAAAAAACTATTTTATAATTTCGACATCACAGAAGCATGGATAATAGTCATATTTTATAGAAAATTGCTTAATTATTGTACAAGGAACTAAATGCGATGGTTATTTTTTAAGCTAAATGAAATAAAATAATGGTAAATAATATAAAAGAATTTTGAACATGAAAATTTTACAAATCTTTCACGGTAGAAGTACAAAACGACGGATGGCTCACAAATTTACATCCTTCTATTTGCGATCAACACGTGTTTCACGTTACATCTGTGTAAGAAAACAGCGAATTAAAAATTTTATTAAATATTTGCAACAGGAAAACGAGATTAGTTAGGGCAACACGGAATAGAAACACTGATTTTTCTCCTGCACAAAGTCAATTCAAGTATTCCAAAATCGGTTCGATTGAGCAGGGCCACCGAGTAGGGTGGCAAAATTGTTCACCGCACAAGGGCGCCTGGGCCAAGGGATGCCAAAATTTAGTTATTATAGTTTCTTAATTTAATGTATCGAAAATAAAGGGTGTTAATTATACGCTCGCAGTTTTGCATGTTTTATATTTTCTAAGCAATAAAATGAGATTTTACTTTAGTTTTATATTTCAGTTTTATTTTACTTTTGTTTTCGTTTCTGTGGGTTGTTTTCGCTTGCATAAAACAAAATTTGATAGCCAGTGCGAACAATAAGACAAACGTGTTTCAATATTATAATTTTAAAGCTTTTCAGTTCGAAAGTCTACTTTTGAATACTATAAAAAGGTATTTCGCATATAATTTGCAGAACTTTATAAGAGTGCAACAGAGCCCCATTAAGGGGTGCCAAATTTCAATTTGAGCAAGGGTGCCTAATACCCACGCGGTGGCCCTGCGTTTGAGTTACCTGGACTGGATTCGGGCGGCAAAGGTAAAGGCTTATATTCATGTAGCCATATATTATTTAAATCCTTAAAAATATTTGAAAATTTTCAGCTACTGTATCTTGAAGAGTACGTTTTAAAAAATTAACAATTCAGCATACCGATAAAAAAACTCATAGCCAAATAAATTTCGAGATAATTCGATTTCAACACACACAGAACATTGGCTCTTTCAGAAGAGAAGCTTCTTTTTTTCATTCAGTGGCCGATGGACAGAAAATCCGAACCAGCAGCGATGTGACATCCAATCGAAGGAAGAAAAACTTATTTCGGGAAGTCCCCACCCACATGGGCAATTAACAAAAACATCCTCAGTCGAAGATGTTAACAGGGCCATCTGACACGGGAACTAATGTGCTGAAGACAGAATAAATCTCGCTCCTATCGGTTCTCTGATCAGATGAGGGAAGTTTTATTTGCAGACGACAACCCCAAGGCCAGACGAGGAGACAACGCCCTCTCAATGTCTTTCGATAACAACATACCATTCAGCAGTGACATAAAGATGGCAGCACTTCTACGAACAACACTGACACACGACAGAATTTCAGATAGAAAATTAGGAAAAGACTCGTGGAAAAATATTGAATAGAGCGATATTTTGATACAAAGTTGCAGCGAGGATATTTCCATTTCCCAACGATGTGGGAAGATTATGTTCGCCTTTCTTGAGAGAACAGAACACAAACTGGGAATATTTTCACGAGAGAAAAATGCTCCGATTCATCAATGTACACAGAACATAGCGGGCTTCCTTCCATTTGAATCGACTCGGTATTGCAATAAATTTTATTCTTCCCTTCATTCTTATTCTTTTGGACTCAATTTTAAAATAAAAGTGAAAAATTTTGTAATTATAGAATGTTTCTAAATTAATTTTTAAGAACATTTTCTATAACCCCTTATAAATATACATGTATATTGGAATATTTTTCTGCCTAAAAGTATCACAACGTTAGATTATCTTCAACACAGAGCGACCTCTGTTAAAGGGGGGGAGGACTACATTATAAAAAACACGCAGACAAAAGCGCCCTGGCTTAATCTCTATGGTAAACAAAAATCTCTCCAGCTATGGAAGGGGTGGGTCTCCATCCCCCCCCCTTGTGTACGCCACTGACGTGAAAGAAATTCGTTTGGGCTCTAGAAAACATCGCCAATGCATAGGTTGATATCAAATCATGACAAACTTTGTGCACGTGAATTTCGGGATTGTCAAATAGCTTTATATTCCCCCCTACACCAATAAATTAATAATACATATGAATTTTCATTTTAGTAGGATTTCTTAGAGTAGTACCAAATGAAAAAAAAAACCATGTCAAAGAATGATAATATAACTCATATTTTAACATGACATTTTAAAAATATTTATACATACATATTTTTAAAAATCTAATATTTAATAATACTTATAAAATATAAATTCAAACTTTTTTTTTTCATTCAAGATAAATCAGAATCTTAATTTCATAAATTACAACAATCTATGCCTGCCATACATACATTTTTTTCCATCACATATTTAAAAAGAAAACTAAACATTCATTTTCTTTTCACATGAAGAAAACTTGAAATAATTTCAAGTTTTACAACAAAATACATAACAATAAAAAATATATATAAAACATTACCTTTCAAATACGTAAAAACATAAAATTGATGTTTTCCTTTAGAGGCAATGGAATGTTTAGAAAACATGTCCTTACCTGGAAAAGAAAGGAAAACAATATAACAACTTGCATACATAAAAATTTATGGAACATAAATAATTTCAACAAATGGAGTTTCCAATCCAATATTATTTAAATCAAAATCACATTTTTTACTAAAACTCCTCATACTGTCACAAATAACGAAATGACAACAATGCTAATCGAGACACAATCGTCAAAAGTAATGCAATTATGCAGCTGAGCAGCACTATATTTTTTGCAAAGATAACCAACATACTAAGGTACAGAATTTTTTGGATATGAATAATCAAACCAAAAAACAGGACATGAAAATGTATGACTCAATATATCGAACACAATTAGTCTTCTGATTTCTTCAAACAGACCATTGTCATCGATTTTAATGTCAGGCATTTCTTTCGATAAAAAATCAACGCAGTTTTCAATATCTGCCCAATTTACTGGCGATAAAGTCAAAAAACACCATCGAAAACTGTTATTTCCTGTGATATTTGTTTCAAACCATTCTTCGACGTATTGGAAACATGTTGGTTCATCTCTAAATACAGAGATTAACAGATAAATTTTAAAATATTGAAAAGGAGGACAAGTAGGACGACACTTTTCGAGGAAGAACAGTACCTACAAATGGAGGACGATAGGTCACCTTATTATTAACCACCCGTTATTCTGAATCATGAGCAAGTCATGACTTCAGTTGGTACCCAGCTCTTCAAACTTGCACACTTCACTAACGAGGACTTTAAACCATGCGACAGAAAACTATACATTTTAAAAGAGATGAAATAAAATGAAATGGGTATCCCCAGAACATACTAAAAAATTCTACAGAAATTGTTGACATTTTTTACGATTGATTAATGAAGTTATTATTATTTCGTACAAGGGGCTACAAAATGTAATACTCTGACATTTTTAAAAGGCTTAAATTACAATATTCTACAGTAAAAATTGGCGGGAGAGTAGACCATATAAAAAAATGTTGAAAAATGAAAAAAAAACTTAAATTTAGTAATTGTATTTAATCATGATAAAGAAATTACTAATGGTAATTATAATTATTTAACAGAATTCTCAACAATTTTGTAGCTTTTTCACTGTTTAGAATTTGAATGACTTTTAGTTTTAATGCAAAAAATAAATAAATAAATTTCAATATTTAAATCGATATAAAAAATGATTCAGCAGTGGTTTTTATAATCTAAAATACAATAAACAAAAGTAATAAGATGAGAATTATGTCAAAAAAAATTTTTTACATTACAAAGAAAAAAATTACTACAAAAACAAACTTTCCTTTAAAAATGCCCTATTTTTTTTTGAATCAATGGACTAAATTCATGATGGTCACATGATAACGACAACCACGTGTTTCCCATTGATTAAAAATTGACATACTAGTTGTTCCAACTTGTTAAGTTTCGATAACATTTAAAATTTGATGACTGGGTAAAGAGTTTAAGTGTTAAAATTCTTCAAACCGTTTTTAAAATTAAAAAAAAAATACTTACATTATACGAATAATTTTATATTAAGTGCTTTTGTTTAACTATGTGCATTATTATATCGTTGACAAATATGTACTTTCTAAAAGAAAGTTCCAGCAAAAAGCAAAAGTTGGCAACAGTGAAGCACATGAACTAACTGGCTGGAAACGCGTGATTATATTTTTGATATAATTATGACGTCGCATTAATTTAGGAACTGACTGGCCGAAAACACGTGGCTCAGTTATCATGTGACTAATGACGTCACATGAATTTAGTCCAATGAAAGATTTTTTTTTCCTTTTAAATGTCAACATTTTTCAGACAAAAAATTGGAAACGTGCAAAAATCACTAAAAAAAGTCATATTTTCGAAATAAATCATGAATAAGTATTTACTCACATGAGAACACAGAAACACTTACAACCATTGTAAAAAAAGAAAAAAAATAGAATTGTTTTTTTTTAACACTTAGTTACCCCTCTTGGACAATTTGACAAAGGTCAAATTGTCCAAGAGGGGTTCTCCAAACTAATAAAAAGATAAAATTGTTTCTGCAATTAAAACTGTTTTTTAGGAAAAAAGATATAAATACATTTTATGCAAATACTTTATAAAAACAACGAGCACAAAAAAAAAAAGTATATATATTTTTTTTTTAGCTCAACCAAACATTTTCTCAATTGCGATACAATCCCACGCTTCCATGAATGAATAAAAGTTATGAAAATTGCAAGAAAAACAGCCATTAGTATCGTGGAAGTTGTGACAAAAATTTTTTTAATTAGCTCAAATGTTCACTCAACAAAATAATAACTACAATAGGATTTCTTGATGTTTAATTCAGAGAAAGGTTGCTTTTTTTTAATTCAAGGGGGAAAGTTCCTGAAGTATTACAGCATGCAGAAAGCATACGCGCAGATCATTAGCCACCAAATTAGCCATTGTGGAAGCTACCAATAAATAGGTCACCTTATCACTTTTAATTTTGTTTTCGTTACAATTCACACCTGCTGCCACCAGCCATGAATTTAATTTTAAAAGCATGAAAAGGAATTATTAATTGTTATACTAATATTTCTTTTACTGATATATTAATGTTTTATTCGAATGAAGTACTTTTTTAAGTACCATAAGCCACTGGTGGCTAAAACTCTGCCAGTGCAGGTGATGACCTTGTCGTCTAATCATTGTTTTAGTACTTTTTAAAGAACATGAAATGTTTGTTAAAATGAATATGGAATCATTAAAAAAAATATTATTTGTCCATACGCTCAGCATACATTTCGTAACTGATAATTTAAATCTTAATTTAATTTAAGCCAACAGCAGTGTCAGCAACAGACGGAACAAGAAATGCACTATGCTACATGGATGCACTCTCGCTATTGTGTATAACAGAATATAACAAGGTATGCACATAATAAACACTATTGCTCCATGCAAATGAGTCATTCTGCAGTATGAGACAATATTTAGTATTCAGTGTTTTCTATGGATACTTTGGGTCATTGGATGAGATTTTTTTTGATGTATTAAAGATTGATTTGATTTTAATTTATGTCACACACTAAAGCAACACGAGGGTTATTGGCGATGTACGTCATAATTTGGAGCTAGGTGTGAAATGGCGAGGACGACACCTGAGCTGGCACGCCCTCTCCGAACTTCTACACCATGCCCATCAGAGGACTTTGAGCTATTACAAGTTTAACGGGCATCAGTCTCTTCTACTCGGAGAGTCTTCAGTGACACTGGGGCTCGAATTCATGACACGGTCACCACGAGTTCGTGACCATGAGCGCTAAGCTACCGTGGTCATTCAGTGGTAGAATCTTTGGGTGAGTGAGTGAATATTAACGTCGCCCTGTTCAGCTACACGAGGGCTTTTGGCGACGGACCACGTCATTTTGAACCATGGTCAAGTGACGAGGACGACACCTGAGCTGGCACCCCCTCTCCTAACTACCACACCACACCCACGGGAGGACGTTTCCGCTCTCGACAGATTTAGCGTGCATCGCTGCCCTACACTGCGAGTCTTTAGTGGTACTGGGCTCGAACTCGTGACATGCCTGCCGTAATCCGATACCTTGACCACTTGGCTACCGCAGCCCTGTACAGTCTTTGGGAGAAGTATGAGGTAGTCCGAGGAAATTTTTTTTTGAAAGAAATTGTTTCGATTGTGGGTTTTTTTTTATGATTTTTTTTAAAACACATCTCGTTTATCATAACATTTAGAAGGGAAAATTTTCAATTTTAGTTAATTGTATTAAATTAATATTATTAACAAAAACTAAAAAGTAAACGAATAACAACACCGGCTAGGCACACAGCCTAGCTTTCATCAAACATGCATTGGCGCAGTGGTGTAACGTATACCCCTGCATTGCGGGGAGGCAGGATTCTAGGGGGTGCAAACGTTATGGTTTTGCAATCTTTGTAAGATCCGACTTGGGGCCAAAATCTGAATTTGCAAGGGGGTAGGGCCTAATATTCTCCGTTACGCCACTGTATGGGCAGTTTATTATCGTCGATGTCTCTTAAAAGTTGAATACACTTCCCGAAATTAATTGAAAAAAAGAAAGTCACGCTTTGTAATAGGAAAAACGCAGACCGTGTAATGACGTTGATAATTATCCGTAAAATTCCCCCACGACCAATTAAAAGAACATAATAGGCCACGTTTTAAAGATCCTATCGTGTTAAGAAAATAATAAGGAAGGGCGTAGTATACATTTTTTCCCTCTATGAGTTGTTTTGAACCATCGGAATTCGAATAATTTCGCCGCTTAATAAACGAAGGGTCGTCAAGAATGTAATCAGAACTCTTCTGAAACAAAAAACCTTGAACCCGTCGTCAAGGTCACCGGCAGACGAAGACGCAAAATATCTGATCATGATCTAATGTTTAATAAACCATCCGACTCGTCCGCCATTCGTTGCTGCCTTTGCTCATTAGCTACCATGGGTCTGTGTCTCTTCCGTTCATTTTTTCCCCCTATCTGGAGACTTCACGCTGTCTTGTTTCAAAAGAACAGAAATCCACAGGGTTAGAGAGGTTAAAGGCAAAAAAAAATCGAAACTCCATTATGTCGACTTGGATGTCGGGTAAACATAATCAACACCAGATGGCACCGTCATCTTAATTTTTTCTCCTGTCATTAGATAGAAACGAAACATCATCTGCGATAAATTGATGGATTGCATTGTCAACCGTCCATCTATTAATTACTCTCATAAAATATAATGAATTTTTTTCTTTTCAAAAATACAAAACAAAACAGCTATAAATTAAAAGGTATAGAAGAAGAATACACTAACATCCGAGTGAGTGAACTTGAACGTCGCACTATTCAGCTACTCGAAGGCTTTTGAAGATGGACCGAGTCATTTTAAACCATGGTTAAGTAGCATTACCGTAGCTAGTTCTGAGTAGGCCCCGTATCAAAACTCCTTCGGAGCCCTTTTTAGCCTTTGTTATTGGTACTGAAGCTACACATGTTGAGGCCCCTGTAGATTGGTGCCCCCGTATCATTGATACGGCGGTTGCCACGCCCTTGTTAAGTAACGAGGACGACACTTGAACTGGCGCTCCCCTCTCCTAACTTCCACACCACATCAACGGAAGGACGTTTGATCCCCGACAGATTAAACCCTCTGACAGCGGGTGTTCAGTGGCACAAGACTCGAACTGATGACACGCCGGCCACAAGTCCGTTACCTTGACCACTAGGCTACCGCGACCCCACATTAATATCCGAAGTCATGGCTTTAATTTTGTGTTCATATTTTGAAAAGAATATATTTTTTTTTTTTTTTTTGGTGTATAAATACTCTTTTCATTTCAAAATTTTAACAAACAATACAAGACTGGCCCCCCCCCCCTCCCCTCGCCCTCCTTTGCTTCTCTTATCGCAACACTTTCATTATATTAAAGGGACAGTTTTACGCTAGTACTTTAAAAAAAAAAAAAATATTTACATACTTTTCAACACATTTATAAAATAGATTGAAAACTTTGAATTAACTGTTCTTGCAAAGTATACACTGTTTAATGCTACAATTCATTTTTAAGAAACAGAGTCTTGTTTTACTTAATTCTCAGTGGGGTCTTTTTTGTAGTAACAGCATATTAAAATATTTCAGATTGAGATAGGTTTAAGAAAGACAACTCATTTAGCTTATCAAATATATTTAAAAATCAAATTAATTCCATTTTTTGGTGGAAAATATGTTTATTATCGTCCATTGCATGCAATAGAAAAACAGGGCATTAAATGCATTTTTCATTTCTTTTTTTACATTTCTTTATATGAAGTTTATAATATATTTCATAAATTCTACACTCTGAAAAAAGAAGCTGCAAAATAAGATAAAATTTATATTGATAGATCATGATGAAATTAAGACTTATACATACATATTACTAAACATAAAATTCGTCAAAACATGGATCTGTAAGTAGTATATACCACAGAAGTATAAAATATGTTTTGTAAATATTATATAGGTTTGTAATGTGAAAAAGGAATAGAAATTAAACAAAAAAAAAAAAAAAAAAAAAAAAATGCAGAGATTTTTAGTGACGAAGTTGGTAAGCAAGTACACTTCCTATGGTCTTATAAACGGTTAAAACAAACTGTTATCATTAACGGAACTTTAACGGAACAAACGTAAGATGCCATGCAGTTCAATTTATGTTTTTATTCACTTTTTTTTCCCCTTCTTGAAATCAAGAAAGAAAATTTAGTTAAAACTAGCTGGTAAACCCGTTCTTCGCACGGGTGAATTAAAAAATCAAACAATACCGATTCGAAGATAAAGAAGTTTTTAATGAGTTAATTTTACGAGAATTGCAAATTAAACAAACAAAAAGCTTTTTGCATATCGCAGTTGAACAAAAAAAACCTCATTCGTTAAATTTTAAGTCTGTAGATCTAATAATATAGCTGATAAAGGATTTTTTTTATTTATAACGCCCCGTAACTTTTGAAAAACACCTTCCTAAGCCGATCTCTGCTCAGCAAAAGAAACACATTGTTACACATTTTGTGTAATGAACGCTTAAAATAGTGTAAATAATTTATATCTGGATGTGTAAAATAGTAATATTACTTTCTATTGTATTTACTTTTATGTTAAATTTGCAATATTCGCAAGCAAAGCCGTTCCTTACATTACAATGGTGATTTAATAGAAACATAGCGAAATGTTGGCGATAGAGCCAAGTTGACATCATTTTCAGCGACACTGTTGGCAACTTGGCGATTGATTGAACGATGCAGAAGTTGATACTCTGTAGCGCCACCTGGTGGGAAGCTGGCACAAAAAGGATAGCGCAAAAACCTTCTCCACAAAAAAATACATATGCATGTCAATTTTCATAGTCATCGGTTGAAATGTGTTGGAGGGATGCGATTTCATGTATACAAACATCCAATTTTATATATAGAGATTAGCGGTAGATCACAAATAAAAAATTTTTTCCCCTTCAATTCAACAGAAAACAAGTCAAAAAATGACTTTTTTAAAAATGTGCTATAGGTAACATTATTTCATATGAAACATAAAATTATAACATAACCAAAAATTATTTTGGATTTCAATTGAATCAGGTTTTCTTTTAAAATATCTCTCAATATCTAAATGCTATTCAATTTTTTATTTTTTTTTGTAATTGTTTAATATTAAAACTTATTTTCGTTTTTGGAACATATGCGATTTCTATCTTCATCACACAAAATGTGTAATATAAATATTGGGGGGAAAGTTTATTTCTATATAATAAGATGTTCTTTTCAAGTGTTACAAGGAAAATATCCTATCAAAACACACACTTCATCATGAGTAAATAATATTGAAAACCACAGTAAAAAGGAAACAAGATACCCGATATACCCATTATCGGAAAATTACTAGAAAAACTTCCCATCAATGCACAGCTTTCTGTTATCAGGAATACAAATTTTTCATCTCTTTTCAATCAACAAAAGTGTTTCACGTTATAAAAGAAGAATTTTCGCAGATGGCAGTCTCTTCGATAAAATAACATGTCAACACTAATACGAAGCAGAAAAGAGAAAAAAAATAGCTCATTTAAAGAACCTTTTTAATTGTCCTAGCATTTGTTCCATCAAGAAAGAATTATCTATTCATAAAGAATCAAACAAAGAATAAAGCTGCGGCAAAATAAACGAAGAAATTTAAACTCATTTCCAATGAATAAGCTCCTTTATTAATCTTTAGAACTGCGGTCGCCAAACGATAAGTTAGAAAAAAGAAATTAAAAAAAAAAAAAAAGACAACGTTTATCACTTTTCTCTTCCGTTCAGTTCCATCTGGCGCATCAAAACGTGGGAGTGAATAATAACGAAGGAGAATATTTTGTTTTATAAATCGTCTGCCCGTTGTGCCGTACATCGACAGAAGCCATCTGGTGGAAAATTAAACATGCACAAGTGAATGCGGGATTCAAATAAAAGAAATTTGGGTTACTGTGCGCTTTGATTTTTTTCTTTACTTTAAGAAGCATCACAGAAAACAATAGTACGAGAATCGAGACGGTAATGATCGAAAGGCTAATGGGAAAAGGAACCATATTTATTCCGATATCGTTTCAAAGAAAAAAAAAATTATCATTCTAAAAAGAATAAATTATAGCATTGTTCGAAAATGTAGTACGATGTGGACCAGATTAACGTGAATGCACTGTTTTTAAATTCACGCAAGGAGAAAGAATGAATATTCTAATTGGTTGGAAAAGGACATATTAATGCATTGTTTTCTAATTTAATTGGCTAACGCTTTTGGTAACTTATGAAACGGTTATTTCCTCATTTATGAATATGATTTTTAAAAGACTACGTGCCATGCACAAATAACAAAGAATTGTTACCTACCGTATCCGTATAAAAAAGTTTCAATGAGACAAATTATAATTGCACCGATATGCAAAAATTTTTAAAAGTTCTTTTCGATCTTTTTAAGCCATAAAGGTAACTTTTCATTTAAAAAAAAAAACAATTCTAATATACAACATCGTTCATAATACGCACACAATAGGGAAAAATGTCCCCTACATCATACATTTACTGCGCTGTCCACACAACTAGAAATTAAAATAAAAGAACTCTATTGACAAGTCACAACATTTTTTTTTTTTTTAATTACCTTTCTCTGAAACTTTTGGATCTGAATAAATATTCTCGTAGAGTACAAAAAGGTTTTTAAAAAGTGACTGGAAAACACATTATGTAAGCCTAATCAATTCGGGTTTGCCAAGCGATTACTAAAAAAAAAGGAATCACATAAACGTGAAGACCTTAAAAATTACATTGTATCACCCATTTCATATTTTATTCTGGTGATTTTCATGTTGGTGTGGTTGGAAGTTTGGAGAGTGGGGTACTAGCTGATGTGCCATCCCCATACCTTAACCGAGGTTAACACAATTACGGGGTTCATCACCTAAAAGCATCTTTTTGTTTTAAAATGCGATGTAAATAAAAATGAAAACAAATTCAGATGAAAACCGCAAAGTATATAAAAAACTATCTTTTAACATTGAATAAACAATAATCTAAAGCAAATTTGTTGTATTTTCGATTCTAGATTTCATTTGTTTTTCATTTTAATATTTCATAACAAGGCTATTAGTCAGACGGTTCATTTGTACCCTCTTTTATTGGAATAATACAGTTTGAAAAGTCAGATGTTCCCGTAAGCATACACAGACGCTGAATCGTTTAAAAGCTTCAATCAAAATAAGACAATTATAAACACAAATTTTTATTTTTCGGGAGGTGGAGGGGGGGGGGAACGGTATTACAATGATTAAAATTGAATTTAATTAGTTAAATCAAATGCGATTTCTAAAAATACAAGTTTGATAGATTAGTATATTATGCAGTTTTCAAACCAAAACAGGTTAGAAATATTTGCTGATATTTGTGATATATAAACTACTCCCTACCAAAGATTTAAAAAAAAAAAATTCACAGAAATTTTCAATTTTTTTTTTTTAGAAATAAGTTTTAAAGATACTTTTTTAAACGTGAACACTATTATATGAATATATTATAGTTCATGAATTTCAGTTTCTACATTTTCTCTTTCAAGAAAATATATAGTTGAACCTGTTTTTGTGCGGTAGATAGGGACCGCTTAAAAATAAACGCACAAAAGAAATATTCAAAAATTTCATAAATTCTTACATAAAACAAACTAATTCGCGGAAATACTACAGAAATTTTTTTTTTATGCGGTGGATAGGGACCGCATGAAAAAAAGTCACATTTATAAAATATGCCAATTATTTACGAAATTTATGTAAGAGTACTTCCATAACAAAATAAATAATTAAATATTACACGTGGAAACATTTTAAAACCATTTAGCTCCTCATTGTATACATGAAAAGTTTTTCAAAATGCACCAACATAATTCATTGCTACTCATCGAAATCCAAAGCCCTGTAATGAATAAGTTTAAAATCGCTTTCGTCACTTGAAGGTACAACTTCAATTGATTTATTTTTTGGCAACATGAAGTAAGAGAAGTTTTTTGTGACGAAGGTCGGGTGGTCTGTTGCTTGTAAATGTCACGATAACCAGATATACATGATTGAAGCCCTTTTTGGAATTTTATATTCCTTTCTTAATTTGTATCTATTTTAAGAAAATGCTTTTCGAGTTTGTTGAAAAGCTGGATCCCTGCATATTTTTATCCGCTCTCAAAGAATTCGGTTCGTCTTGTCCGTCTTTCATAATCTATCAAATTATTGATAATGTCACTGTCATTGAAAGTTTCGTCTTCAATCAAGCGCTGGCTGCTGGAGCGTTGAGTGAAAGCAACTGAATGCACTTTGTCGGGAAACTGTTTATAACAAATGAACAGAGTCTTGAAGTGTCTACATTTCAGTGGCGTAACGTAAGCCCCCGCATCACCGGGGGGGGGAGGGCAGGACTCTAGGGGACCAAGACCTGACATCCGTTAAATACTTATTTACCCAATTTATAAAATATTAAAGGCGAAACCTGACTTTCAGGGGGGAGGGGGAGTCCTAACATTCTCCGTAACGCCACTGGTAAATAGATTACAGTGGCGCCAAAGCCATTGAAATTCAACCACATAAAAAAAAACACACATAAAAAATCGCACAAAAATACAAATCGCATAAAAAAAGACTGCACAAAAACAGGTTCTACTGTATTTACATTTTATATATATTGTTCTCATATTTTCTGAACATAAGTTGTTGCTTATTTCGAAGAATATTTTCAAACAATTATTTCCATAAATGCTATCCTATTGTTTCCTATCTTTTGGATCTTTTTTTAGGGAAATTTTGTGTGTACACTACTTTTCGTTAATATTAATTGTGATTTAAACTTTACAAATTAGTTTTAGTATTTTTTTTATATATTATTAAGATTATGGGAATATATATATCTTTAGAAGGTACTTTAGTATTAATTTTCTTGACTGTATTTTTTCCTTACAAACTGTTCAGCAATAAGTTAGAATTATAACAACTCAGTATTTTATTAATTAGAGGTCACCAAAGTGATGGTGCATGGACCACTAGTGGTCCGCGAGAAAATTTCGCTGGTCCCCAGAAAAATGTGGAATATACTCATTTATCACGTTATGTTTTAAGATGCATTAATTGCGTTCTTAGATCACAATTTTTTTAAAAAATATATTCAACATTCACAAAATCCTATTAGTGTCCGTGGGATTTAAATTATGAATTTACTGGTCAAAAAGTTTGGTATACAACCGCTGTTATTAATGATTTATATAAATATTTATGTAAAATATAATTATAAAAATTGACATAAATTTGATTTTTAAATATCTTGCAACTGAAAAAGAAGAACCTGCCTAATATATATTAAAAAACAATAATTTGTTTTTTATAGATAGTTAACAAAAGTATTTACTTTACAAAAAGTGAATCCTTTTTAAAAAAGAACATTTAAAACAAAATATACAGAATCCCAGCCACATTCAAGAGTTTTCAAAATATATTCTTTTTGTTTTACAAAAATAATATATATTTACCAGTTAAAAATTACTTATTTTTTTTCTGGACAACTCTTAAAAGTTTTCTAATAAGTGATTTAAATAATCAAAATGTCATTTTTAATTCAAAGTTATTTTGTATAGGAACACATCTTATAATAGCTCTCAACCTTAATATGTATATTATTAAATATCTTTATATTTTCTTTTTATATTATGGATTCAGATCTGTTTTTACACACAACACCATTTACTCAGATGATATAATTAGTTTTCTTATACTTAAGAATCAAAATTTAAGTATCTGAAAATACAACAAACAGAATGCTATTTCAACTTTTTCATCGATGTCTTAGATGCAATAAAAGCACACACACACATTTCCAACATAACAAATATTGGTAATAATAACAATTATTATTATTTTTAAAAATCACCTAAAAATCCACTTGAAATACGAGAAGTAAATTCCATTTGTATGACAACGTCTTCACAAAAATTTCATCCTTGTTTACTTTTGCATCTCCACGTGGCAAAAGGAAATCGGTCTTCAAAGCTCCTTTTCAGTGCGAAGTGTATTTTTAGCGTCTTCTTATTTTCGCAGACGTCAGAAAACGCTCATCCATCTCATCAACGCCGCTTCGAACTGTTATTTACGGTTCCTTTGAAACCCAATAGGATGTGTCATTGAGAAATTAATTCTTCTGAAGTCAAAAAAAAAAGAAGCATCATCGTAAACATTCTTTAGAACCAAGCTGCAGTAAGAAAAACAAAACACCACGTATATAAATGACGCGGAGATATTTATACTCTTAGGTACAACACCGACGATGGGAAGTTATTGACATCTGGTGGAATGACGTCTCGCGTCCGAAATCGCGTTCTTAATCGTGTTAAACCTCAAGGAAAACAAATTTTGTAGAAGTTCAACGACGCAATCAATTTTGTTTTAGTTTACAAAACTGTCATTTTTACAAAACGAAAAAAGATGTAGATTTTATCGTAGCAATTTTCAGATGAAAGGCCAGAGAAAATGGAATCTAAGCAAGGAAACTCATACCAGTAAGAACTTTTCCTTTGCTACGGCTGCATTAGCCATAGGAAAATTAAGAGAAGGCCACAAAAAAAAAGTTCTTCAGGTTTAAATTAATAATTGTACATAAAAAATGTATTTTTTTTTAAAAAAAAAAATTCACTGATCGATATCTTAATTCATACCTTTATTGAAATTTAGAAGAAAAAAGAAAAAATAGAAACAAATGATTAACATTAATATTATCGTATAACAACATTACTAGTATTAGAATCTTTCTTATAGTTAAAAGTAGTGCACATGTCACTGCACTAATAATAATAATAATAATGCATAAATTATGTTTATGAGAGGGAAACGAGTCGTCACAAAATCGTGGTTTGCGTGAATTCCCTTTAATTTTGTTTATTGGTTTCTCTCCC